>JAUUEB010482384.1:0-11053 GCA_032362205.1 Clione limacina | reverse complement strand
GCGGATTTACCCGGCGTTGCCCAGGTTTATACAATCTCAAATCAATTATGCCCTTACGTCGGTAATAGCAGCCTACAGAATGTTTTGTGGCATTTTTGAAACACCCCGTATTAGAATTCACTCCTGGTTTCAGCTGTTGCTTACATTTGTCTTAAAACGGAAATAGAAATGTGTATTCACTATGCTTAGTCGCGTTTATTATGTGCAGCAGGAAGAGGATGCGAATGTTTCCATATTTAGTTTCATGCCATCTTTGTTCCATATTTTCTCTGTAAAATACGCACCAAAAACTAAAAAGTGAATTACTTTTCTTACAGTCGAGCACTTTTTACCAGAAGCTTAACCACACATCCGGTATTATCTACAAACATTTCGTGAAAATTTCAGGTCGTTAAGTTAATGTTAAAACATCAGACGAAGATATTTTCGGATATTTTATCACTCTGAACATCTTTGCTCATCAATTCACCTATTAATCTTCAACTCTATAAATAAATAAACGATAAGTTGTTTTATATAAACTTCATTGCTCTAATTTAGCTAAACCCATGATGTCTTTTTTACGTTCGTTTATAGAGTCTGAAAATGTTTTTATTCCAAAGCTGAAAACTTAAACGCGTTATGCTGTATAACTTATAATATGAATCATTCCTTGGCGTATAAAGATAATGTGTAATAGTTATGCACTGAGTTTGAATTATTAAATAGTCGTAGCCATGAACCTATGTCAACTCAACAGACAATGTTTATTTGGTTTACAACCTAAATCACAATTTTGTTCATATCTCTCCATGAAGCAATACGACATAATTATTTCACGTGAAAAGACTACGAAAGTAATCAACCCAGTTACTCTGGGAAACATTTGCTGAATCCAGTATAAAATTGTTTTAGACAAATATGAAGCAAACAGTCATCTACCAATGGGAGTGGATAAACGCAGCATTTTATTTTCCTCGATCTGAACTGTCTCTATTATTTCATACTCTTGACCAGTGCTCATTAACGCCCCCAGAATGTGTCTGACCGTCCTAAATAGTACCCCGTTTTAGTTGACCGCTACGGGGTACTATTTAGAACAGTCAGAAACATGTTAAATTGATGATAAAAAAAGACACGGACACAAGGTTTACCTAGCAATGTGTGAGCAAGCGTACCAAAGGCTAACAATAACTGATCAGATGGACAAATGTAAATTTAAAGTAAGGACAAAACCAAAAGGATAATCAAAAAGTGGTAAAAACCTCAAAATATCCTTCAAAGTACACTACACCGGTTATTCCGTTCAAGTCATATTTCCACACGTGTGAGGTAGCCTCTGGCGTAATCCTTGTGCATATAAGGTGCCATCATGAGGCGTCCCATCCTCCTTGAGTGAAGCAAGTGAATGTTTCTTGTAAAGTGATGCGTGAAAAGGGATTATCCGTCATTTGAATTTTTTCGAAGGGATTTTTTTTGGCAAAATCGACACTTTTCATTGTGCCTTGAAGTAATGTAACTTACAGTGTACGAGACAAGGTGGGATAAGAGAAAGCTGGGTAAAAAGGAAGGATGTGAGAATAGAAGGGAGAGGAAAAAGACAAAAAATTATATGATTTTGATTCCTCTCCAAACACGTTTGATTGTATTCCCCAACTTTTCTTTTGTTTTATCGTTCTCTCATTATGTTGTTTTAATGAGTAAGGATTAAGAAAAAAGCTTAATTCATTTTGAATCATGGAAAAAATATATATTATAGACAAAACTAGTAAAAAAGCCATGGGTCTCTGTAACTATTTACCCATTATAAAACTATTATATTTACGATAAAAATCATCATCATTTTATTGTATTAAACAATCTAGGTAGTATGTTTGAGTTATACTTACTTAATGCTACAACGAATAATATAAATGTATTATTTTTAACTTCGTTTCATCCTCATTCTTGCGATGAACATCTCAATGTCGTTTTCACTTTGACCTTAAACCGCGAGTTCTGTTATTGACTGGCTTTCATCTAGGAATTCGTCTAGAGATATATTGATATGTTTACCCTATTGTTCAAAAGATTGTTTTCACCGTGTTCTTTTTTCATAGATTTCAATTCAATTTGATGTGGATACAATTTTCATCTATTGTTTTAAGTGAATTTCTCTTCGTTAATTCTTTTGAACAGTCTATCTCTAGTTATCTATACATCGTTCTTTACTCGCAACTAATATGGCTAAGTCATGTCCATCATCATCATATTCATCATATCTTCATCATCCTCATTAGATTTCTCAGACACTGAGAACCATAAAGACAGCTACACCTCCTGATAACTGATCCCCAAGTTCCTCATTGGTTCCTTGTTAGTCTGGCTATTTCAGTCTTTAGAATCCGACGACTCACAAACCCAAATCGATGATTAGAAGAATGAGCAAGCATGTCATAGTCATACAACTTAGCAATAGTGCAGAGAGTAAGATGGATATATATTTAGTAATAAAACCAAGAACTTCCAACATGCATGCATCCAAACCCGCTAAGACCACGCAACTAACCCTTTTTTGGCGATACATAAAATCAAAAAATTCACCTAGGTTTAATCTCTATAATCTTAATGAGTATCAATATTCAGTGAGAACTTAAATGGCTTTTAGTTTGTATGGGAAAATAACACAAACTTGTATCCAAATGGGGTCGATTCAGGAAGGGTCATGTGACGAAGTTAAATTCAAATCCGACACTATCTAAGCTGTGTTTACTGGCTATGGCCAAATAACGCGGTGCTTACAATCACGTGAGATAATTATACAGCTCTGGTACATCACCATGAATCGATCCCATTGGCTCATAATAATTTCTCAATATACTTAGAAGTGCAAGATTTTATATTGATAATTAATCCTACAAACAATGGCCTACATTAAAAAAGTTATATAAATAGCAAGACACATAATTAAATATACCTTTAATTCGAAATATTTTGACAAAGTAATGGGGATTGTTTTGAACGCCATCGTAAGGGAATTTGCATCTATCAATAACATCGTCTAGACAAGCATTTATAGGGGTTCATTTTTATTATCATGCATGTATGATAAAGAAAAGCAAGTAAGACTCTCACATTTTTCTCATTAAAAAATGAATCTAGCAATACGCCTTTTCTTCATATCTATATCCCACTTTAATCAACTTTATTTTCTTCGGTATTATAACGTTCTTCGATCCAAATGATAAGAGGATCCTGTTCCGTTCAAAGCAAGCGGGTTTAAGATATTTATTAAAGATCAAAGCTTCATTTTTAATATTTGCATATTTCTAAAATCCCTACCGTAAGATAAGACGCCACAGTTTTGGTTTTCTGTTGCCTATTTTGCTTGTCTCCCCTTTTTTTTGAAGTGCTTTTCAAAACTGTACATAAAGAACAGAAAGTGGCAATAATCGGGTTTTAAACATGAAGACAATTTTTGTTCCGTTACAATAGCTTTCTGAAGTTTCTTCATGTGTTTATATTTACTAACGACGACAATCTTAACGACGACCTAAACAGTCCTATCATGCAATATTCACGCACAATATAGCCAGGTATAATTTAGCGCCGTTGATTACCTTATACGACATGCAACCGCCATATAACCATTTAAGGCCGTTTTGAATTTCTTGAGATGTCTAGATTTTTCTTAAGTTGATTGCACAAACTATTTGGTGACGTAGACTGACAGGACCATTTGTTAAGAGGAGTGACATAAATCATCATTTTCTAAAAACAACTAGAGATAAAATCTTTTTTTAACGTGTATGATTTGATGCTAGATTAGTTTGATGTATTTTAACTTGCCGAGAAGTACACCACGTTATGTAGATGTTTAAACTATTTCTAGGAAACAACAAAATCAGCTTTATAGCTAAGTTTGTTGGAATGTTGCCAGTGAAACAGTGAAACAGTGAAACATTGAAACAGTAAAAGAGTGAAACAATGAAACAGTGAAACAGTGAAACAGTGAAACAGTGAAACAGTGAAACAGTGAAACAGTGAAACAGATTGATCATTCAAACACCTGGTACGAAATAACGAGAACAAAAAATCAACAATATTTCGGCAAAATTGCCTAATTTCACCTGCTGAAGACAATTTTGCCGAAATATTGTTCATTTTTTGTTCTCGTTATTTCGTCCCAGGTGTTTGAATGATCAATCTTTATTGCATTGTAATGGTCATTATTTGTACTTCTTCTTCTTCTTCTTCTTCTTCTTCTTCTTCTTCTTTTTCTTCTTCTTCTTCTTCTTCTTCTTCTTCTTCTTCTTCTTCTTCGCATAATTGTTGCATGTTTCCAAAACATGATATGCTGTTTCAGTTTCATTCCCACAAGTACACTGGTCAGTATGGCCAACTTTGAATGTGCTGTAGCATGTTAATGATCATTATGTGTACCAACACAGGCACTAGCAATTTAAGATGAAGATTTAGTGGCAGAGTAATTGTCATTATTTGTACCAACGCTAGCACTTGTTAAAAGAGAGAAATGTGTTGTAGCATGATAGTGGTCATTATAAGTGCCAACACTAGCACTGTAAATATAAAATGAAGGTTCATTTTGTGTACCAAAATTGGCACTGGCAATATGAGGAGAAGATGAAGACGCATGATAAAAGTCATTATGTGTACAGACACTGGCACTAGCAATATATGGAGAAAATCTTGAAGTATGATAATCGTCATTATTTGTACCAACCCTGGCACTAGTACTATTATGAGAAGATGTAGAAAAATGGTAAGTGTCATTATTTTAACCAACACTGGTACTGGCAATATGAGATGAAAGTGTAGTGGCATCATTTGTACCAAAATAGACACTAGTAATATACGTTGAATGCATGATAATGGTCATTATTTGAATCAACACTGGCAATATCAAATAAAGGTGTCTTGGCATGATAATGATCCTTATTTGTACCAACACTGGCATTTGCATTATAAGGAGAAGATGTAGAAGCATGATAATTGTCATCATTTGTACCAAAACAGGCACTTGCTATAAAATTTGAAGATGTAGTAGCACGGTGATGGTCATTATTTGTACCAACAATGGCACTAGCAATATAAAATGAAGGTGTCTTTGCCTGATAATGTTCATTATTTGTACCAGCACTGGCACTGACAATATAAAATGAAGGTGAGTTGCATGTATTGTTCATTATCTGTACCAACACTGGCACTTGCATGAATGTTCGTATGTTTCAGTCAGAGGTAGGCACGAGTACTGAGATTCGATACTCGTGAGTAGAGAAGAGTATTGACTTTTTTCGAGTAGAGTAGAGTAGAGTACTGAAATTCTCGAGTACTACTCGAGTATCCACCCTCGAGTATCAATAGTAGTGCGAGTAACCATGAGTATCTACAAATTCGATACTCGAGTAGTACTTTGAAAAACGTAGATCTCGTGTGCACGCTTCACACGCTGAAAGTTCCTTGGCGGTTAAACATCGAAGGAATAGTAGTGAGTAAAAACAACTGACTCCGTTCGAGCTAAAGCCAACGAACGATACAAACAATACAAAAGAACGAAGTGTCATAGGGTAAAAAGGATGCAAATATATTTTTCAAATCCTTTGCTCTATTGAGCACACAATGTCTCAAATCATCCAATGTCCTCAGTCAACAGTAACTTTAATTTTGCAACCAAGTGTAAACATTAATAAAAGTGATGTCACAAAGTGTGTGCCGTCTTAACTGTGTGAAGTGAGTCGTAAGAGGGATAATGATGAAGTTGGATGGAGGCAGGAAATCAATTACGAAACATGAGTCACGGCCAGCAGACATTAATTATTCAACTTTCATTTTACACAAGAAACTTTAGATTTGCATTGCAAATTCCAAGGACAAGGGTTTATTTTCTTGTGGCGAGACACAGACAAACAACGTACATTGCTATTATACACTGAGATGATCCTATAAGAGTGATATATGTTTGTGTATTGTTCAGCTCCAAACAGTCTTTGAGTTCAATATACTTTATTCAATGCTATTGGTTTCTTGTACATTTGTTTTTAGGAACGATTTGTATTTTGTCCTTGAGTGCCACGGAATGTATTCATGCATAATTCTGTCTTGTACATTAATCTTAGAACATGTTTTTATTGGATGAAGTATGGTTATGTAATTGAACAAAATCAAAGAATATATGCATATTTAAAAAATCATAACGTGCCCGGTCTCTCTATTATATTTGTCCTGCTTACTCTGTTTCTAAATTTTCTTTCATTTTTATAAGATTTATTTAGAATTTGAAATAGATTTGCACTTTCGGGCTGTACAAACATGGCAGTACAATCGAGATAAAAACGTTAAAACGCATTTAACAAGGCACCATAATAAAACAACCATATTTAGGTGAGAAAAGTGTGATTCACAAGTTGAGCGGAAGTTATAGACAAAATATCGACAAGACATAAAACGCTTTTTTGGGTACTTAACAATTGAAAAGCTTTTAATTCGACAAGAAAAGAGTTTACGGCTTGACAAAAAAAATATATTATTTAGAAAGTACAACAACGCCAACAACCCCCTGGTGAATCAACCTAGAATCTTAAAGAACGATATTCATGGCATTACAGCGACCGATAATTTCTCGGGAGCTTTCCAATTTTCCGACCGAACAATCAGCGCTACCAAACGTTTCTATAGCGCGATTGAACATCCACATTGCTTTCTCATTGTGAGTTGAAATTTTTAAACCCATCACCTCACGGTGACATAGGGAAAAGTGACTTCAGTGTCATGGGTTAAGCAAATCGCAAGAATAAGAAATTACATGGAATTCACTTGATGAAATTCTACCTCAGTCTTCCATATCAACTTTGACTCTTCTATTGTCCTCAACTTATGTTCTAGGATGAGATAACGACAACCAGTGAGTTCTCAATAAAAAGCCATGTGCTTAACGTTTTTAGAACACTCAAGAGATTAAGCATCCATTTTATAATGGTTTATATAACATACCGTGACATGTGATACACAAGCGAATTATCTAGTTGTCCGAGAATATGACGTCTATAAATTGCGACAGATTTTGAAGGAAATTCAGCTATTTGATCTAAAAGTAGATAATAAATCTAACTTAGTAATTCATATAATCAATCTTTTCCAAGTATGGTTGTAGCCATCGTGTTGGCGAAAAGAAGAACTAAAGAATTCAAACATAAAAAGAGCGTTTTAAGCAGTCACTGTCGGAAAAGCAGTTATTTTAAAATCGAAGTTGATTTTGTCTGTGCTGATGGCTGACAAAAAACCCGCGAAAAAACTAATACATAGGGAAAAACACTTATAAGCAACTACCGTACTTCCGTTTTCCTTATTATTGACAAGACTATTGATATTTGGAATACACGCCAATTGCTTAGATATTTACAAAGACGTTGCCGGCCTGCCTCAACAAAGATTTTTTTTATAAAATATATAATTTTCATGTATGGAAAAAGCAATCTGCAAAAATTCTGGTTATATCTCATCATATCAAACATATTACGCCAAGCCAAATAGTGACGAAATAACGTTCATCAAATTCGGTCCAAGAAATGACAGATTTATATCTCATTTAAACGATTTCTGATCCCTTCTCCCTACAGAACACATTTTGATATTACTTTTTTGCAACCATTCCCGGCGGGGCCAAGGTTAAACTTGTTTTTATTTTAAAGAATTTTCCTTTGAATTATTCATTGATCATGCTTATTCGTGTATACACATGTTTCTCCTTCATTGGCTACTATGTTCTGTTGGTGCTGATCTGTCTTCCCGTCACTTACGTTCAACTCAATTTTGTAAGATATACAAAGAGTCGGAGTTTCACCCTTTTCTCACTTCGTGTACCTTTTCTCAAGGATGAGTACGGGAAAACATTCACAAAGTTAACCCACTGGAAACTGTGAGAACCAATTATAATTTGACTTCAGAAGATTACAAAGTAAACAAGCACATACCAAAAAGAAGCAATGTTGGGAAGAAGTTCAAGTTCAATTGATTATAATCTTCAATTCACAATTATGGGGGTGTGGGCTTTCAAAAAAGTTCAACTCAGACATTTCTATGGTTTTAATTTGGAACTTATTTATAAAAGAAAGACAATTATTAATAGTCATCATTAGAACCAGACCCAATTTTCGATACCATGTAATCTTTTTGAAAGCTTTTATGACAATGATGTCTTAAACATTGCCAAATAATCAATGTTGACACGCAACCTTGATGAGTCAGATATCTTTAATTAAGTTTCTTCGAAATATAAACCAAGGCGTGATTGACAATGCCTTGAACTGTTCATCCTTTATCTTTAACAAGGCATCACAATTCGTATTTACATTTGAGTTCTTTATTGTTGACCTTTTAGTTAGGCAATTTATGCAGTTCAGTTATTTGACAACAATATGCTTAATGTCATCGGTCAAACAAACTAAATGTTTGTTGTCTTACGTTGGTTTGCATATAAAACGCAAGATTTTATAATAAATCAAGTTGACTGCTTTCATATGCAAAGAACTAAGACACATTTCAGTTTTTATTCGGTCCCTTTATACTAACAGAAGCAACACTATCCGGAATACGTGGTGAAATTCATTTGCTTTTAATAATTCGAATTTATAATAAGATAGGTGACATTTAAAAAAAAAGACAAAGAGCGAACTTTCCACACTTGCAAAACCTTGGCTTAAGAATTATCAAATCAATGCCAAGAAATGTTTTCAATTTCTGAAAATTACGCGGTATGTCTTGAAGGATGCAGTGAAGAATAATAGCATTGCTTGATCCTTAAACTATGCGATAAAATAAAAAATAACTAAGATGACGTTTGAAACAAAGAAGCGTCACACAGAAAAACGAAATAGTTATCTAACTGACTACTAATAAGAAAATTAAAGTAAGTAGATAGGGGCAATGTCATTATTTGTTTTGATAATTAAGTGAAATGTGATTGTCAATACCGTGTTAAATATCATACTATTGACTTTGGTGTTGGTGATTTGAGATAATCTAGCAATTGAGACTCTTTATTTAAAAAAATACTATGCTTGTTATGAACGACAAAATAACTGCGTAGCAGTTGAATCATCCCTTTTATTCAACAACCGACTGCCGGGCATCTGGACAGCAAGATATCTATCAAGTGTTGTCCGTGTCACCTTACCATTATCAACCTCATTAGAATACCAAAACAGGAAGAAGGGTTTTCTGCTCTGATGTTGTAACAAGAGAAATGCTGACTCTATTGTAAGATGTGAATGCATTAATTTCACACTGGCTTCAGACAATCCCAATTTAGGCGTCTGATCAAATCAATAAGTGTTTGATGTCTTCGGGTAACGTAGCTAATGGCGAGATATAATTATGCATACACCACCGTAATAAATAAAAATCGTCTTTGACTTGTTTATCATTAATTCATGCTTAATATAGTGTCTGGCAAGTTGGTCAAATGGTGACTATGTATGTCATGTCTGGACACTTGTGTCTTAAATATATAGAATTATGATTATTTAATTATCCTGTTTCCCTTTAGAGCATGTAAACATTCTTCAGAGATTGAAAAAGTTGCCCATGTTATCACTCAGCTATTCCCTTGTATGCATTCTTTTTCAGCTTTTCCTCAGTATTTTTCCTTTTTCCTTTTCCATTTCATAATTAATGCATTTCCATGTTTTAACTGTTAACAATGTACAGCTATTATATTATTGTTTGGTTAACCTTGCTCCTATGTAATCATTTACTTGGGCTAATACACTTCACTGTTCAAAGTTCACTGATGTTTACACGATCAATCAAACTGACTGGTGAATACAATGGTGTTCAATCAACAATTTTAAACAAATATAGAAATATGTTCATAATAAAATAATTGTTAAGAGTAAGAAAACCTCACTATGCAAATACATGTCTTAAAAGATAGCAAGAGCCTTGTGAGAAAGGTGATAAGGGTTTTTGGATTCGAATTTAGGAACGGTCCTAGCTTTTTAAGACAGTCTTCTTAAATTTTTTTAAGATAAGATAAGATATATAGTGAATACTGGCTGGCTGACTTTATCTACCCTATTTATTGCAAACAAGTTAGATATCGATGAATAAATATCGATCGAGTTTTAACGGGATCAAAGCTTGGATCATTTACGTCTAGGTTTTACTCATTACTTACGTAAATCTTACCCTTACAGAATATGTTTTATGTCTACCATTCCAAAATATAAATATATCTACGCCTTCAATATGCAATTATGTTTAAAACGGCTAGAAATTTCTATTCACATGTTTTCTATTTCTATCATTACTGTCTTCAATGAGGTAACCACCTACAGTCCCAGCCCGCCTACAATGCTTACAACTTTTTTTGTTTCCAGAAAACTGGAACAGTAGGTGGAAACTACTGAAATAACAAGTCAAGTCAAGTTGTTAGTTTTTGTTGCCTTTCGTAACACAAGAAGGTTTTTTGAAAAAGCGGTTCCATAAATCTCGACCAAGGATTAGCCAGTGGATAATGGCAGCACACATGCGACACTGGTCGAATTCAAATCATAACCCTCTAGTAATAAGTGATACCACCACGCCTCCATCAAAATAACAATCTTTTTATGAGGTTCAATTCTGGTAGACAAAGTTTTAGCAAGAAAAGCATTCTGAAAAAGAAATGTTAATTGCAGCACCTTTAACAGCCTGAGCTGAATTGTTTTCTATCAGACAAAGTCAAATGTTGTAACCTTGTGCCATTTATATATCGATACGTTATGTAGTAATTCAAATTACCGGTTGCTATTTCCCTAAAAAGCCTAGACAGCTTGAAAAGATGCTTCTTTTGTTCTCATCTTTCTATTTCAATTACATCTGAATATTGTGCATGTTATTTGACACGTAAATGATTCAAACTGCAAGGAATCTGATGCCCTTGGAGACATTCTTCTTTATTACCATTTATTCTTAAGAAGTATTTATGAGGTTTTGACCTTTTTGTCTCGGCAGGTGACACCCAGTTCCTTCCTTTTTGCAGCAGATGTCTACGACGTCTTTCTAAAATCTACTTTCTCCCATTTATTATTTTACA
>JAUUEB010482373.1:0-11054 GCA_032362205.1 Clione limacina | reverse complement strand
GTGCCATTTCTAGGGGAAAAGTGTAACCCATGCTACATGGAAAATACACTATAAATGATGATGATGATGATGATGATATTTCCAAATTTAAATTCTCACAGCTGATCCAAATTGCGTTTTTTTTTTAATTTTACAATAAGTTCATGTATGAATGATGTATTATTTATTTGTCAAAATGTGATGTTAGTTAAGTTTTTATTAAATAATTAACTATTCCATTAGCTCTGGGATACTCTGTAATTGAGAGAGAGAAAGAAACAAAAGAAAATATTAAAAAACTTAACTGTACCGATATTAGTTTCATTTTATGTTGTCAACTTTATAGGATAGCCAATAAAAAGCAAAATTACTAGGTCAATAACTGTTGCCTATGGTGCTCTGAGGTTATGTTTGTTGAAAATTTGATAAAGATTGATCAAGAAGTTTGGCTGTAGTGATTTTTAAATTTCATTTCACCAAAATCACAATATTTTCTCCAGGGAGGGGGGTGGTTCTCTAAATGCTAAGAGAGATTTCTTAAGCAATGGGTTGAGTATTGAAATTTTTGTATAAATTGCTATTCCCAAGGGCAAAATACTGGGAGGCACAATAAATCAAAGCCTTTGCCATTGAACGTCTAACTGCCACAAACAAACAAAATATACATTAACTTCTAACTTCCACATTTTCTGATATTTCTTATAGAAAAGTTTGTACCATTGTCTTTTGAATGAGAAGCCAACAATTTTTGAATCTGTGTAATGGCATTTTTAGTCCTTAAAGTCCTACTTTTTTAAATATGGAAAAGGCCATTTATACCACAAAATCTTTGGCCAAAACCAAACATTTTTTACCTTTTCTCAAAAGTGGACAGTTGAAGCACAACCATTAACTGTGTTAAAGTTAAAATTTATGTTGCTGTAATAAACCAGACCAAAGTCAGTCCAAGGCCTGTACACTACCTTATGGGCAAGAATGATGACCAATGAGGGAGCACCTGTCTGTTAACCTTTGAGACTACTTAACCTGATTAAGATTGTTGATTTCATGACCAACTCAAAAAATAAATGAGCCAAGTCTAACCATTAACCATGGCACACTATGGAAAGAAGGACTATTAACCAATAATGATGATGAAATGCACTGAATAAGACCATTTTTTCCAAGATCCTCCTTATTCATTGATACAAAGACTAGATAAATAATTGAACCAGCCTTAGGACTTAGCATATTTAACTTAGCTATAAATTGTCATTATTGTGTTTGAACTATCATAGAGCAAGAGTATAAGTGACAGAGATGACATCTCATTATGTAGACCAAGCATTAGTTAGCAGTGAGACAATTAAAAGATTAATCACATGTTATAAAACAGGAGAAGGTGAGTAGCCTCTGTTAGTGTGTTAAGCATCAAATAAATATTTTCCAGCTTTGAAAAGTAAGTTCATGCTTCACAGAAACCACTGTATTTACGCTGACATGACGAGGTCTTCGGGGTTGAAAAAAATATTACTAAAGACAATTTCTTGCATTCATTTGAAGTTTTATTTCCAAAATATAATAGCAAGTGATATCAATTATTGTTTTAATAGCAGAAATGTTTGAGATCATTTATCAAAGTTCAATGTCAGATAACTTACATTGCAGACATAAGGAGAGTTTATTATAGACTCAATAGCACATTGACAATCACCTTACTTAATATTAAAAGACATCATATTTTTTTCAATTGTCGAAGTCAAGTTTTGGTAAGATGTTTATTGTTGAATAAAAATGTTCTACCACGAGAGCAACAGTTGAGGTAATGAAAATAAATTGAACACTGAATTATCCAAATATCAATATGATTGGAGTGGTTTCTGAGTTATGGTTAGTAAAAACTAAGGGATTATGATGTGGCTAAAAGATACAAGTGTCAACCAGAGTGAGGGTTACCTCTCGCAAGATATTCTCAACTTCCTGAGACAGGGAACTGTGAGAACTGGAACGTGATAACTGCAACACCAACAGCAATCACAACAGTCACCTCAACTTTATTTTGACATTACATCACTATATGACTACTATCTAAACACTTTTGTCTATCTCTACCAATATCATCAGAGTCCATAAATACATCAATAATAAGTATTTGATAAAAAAGTAATCAATAGTCAAATATTTAAATCATTAAAAAACAGTTTCATTCTCCAAAACAAATCAAACCACTTACATAGAACTAAATGTGCAAAGAAAAATTAAAATAACCAAATGAAAACAAAAATGAGTTAATTGTCTTTGTGAGCATAGCAGATATCAGTAATTGTTGTTTGATGCAGGGATGTTGATATAACAAGTATATTGGGAGGTATAACAACAAGATATACAACATGGTTAAGCAAACAATCCATTCAGCTAGTTATTGACTTAACAAAAAACTTAATTACGTTGCCTTGTCAAATGCATATGGTTTACAACAATTAATATATAAAAGATCACACACCTAAAAATATTTTTAAATGTTTAATAATAGATATTTGTTGAAATCCTCTTATCATCTTAACTATATTTTGTTGTATTCTATGAAGAAAACTCTTATATATAAATCAGATAGATACCTATAATAACCAGGGGATATAGTCGAATGTTTTTGTCTGAACCATAATTTGTTAATCTCATTCTTGGTTAGCTCATTCTTTGTTAAGAGTTTAAAACATAGTTAATGTCAGAGTGTGTTAAGTGAAGCTGACACCATCTTTTTTGATGAAAATTAAACTTGAGAAAAATTAAAATCGAGAGATGCTTTTTTCAGAAATCCACCTGCACATTAAATTAAAGTGTGATGCACCAAAATGCACAAAAGATAAACTGTTCACCTGGGTGTGGGGAGGCAACAAAGCATGATGAGATATCATCACACAGGAGATGAGGCCTGGACAATACAACATGTGCTTAATGCTTTACTATTAAGGGTTATAATAACTTTTTAGTGCTCAATAATAGGTTACATTTTATCTAAGTTAACATATTGTTTTATTAGAAGTGTAACAGCTTTTGAGGCTTCCTTCATTAGATCAGTTCAAGCTATAGGTCACAGGTGTTTGATGGGTAGAAGCTTAGATCTGTTCAAGCTATAGGTCACAGGTGTTTTATGGGTAGAAGCTTAGATCTGTTCAAGCTATAGGTCACAGGTGTTTTATGGGTAGAAGCTTAGATCTGATCAAGCTATAAGTCACAGGTGTTGGGTAGAAGCATGAGTTTGCATCTATCAATGATTACATTGAAGGCATAAAGCAATAAAGATAACAAAAATATTTGTACAAACTGTTACAACACATGGTGAAATAAAATGTGTGTTTTATATCAAAATGAGGCACTTGTCGCATATTTGTTAATTTAGATGTAATAAGCTGACCTTGAAAACTTATATAAATCTAAAACATTAAACCATAAATTTCTCAGTTATGAAAATGTTTCAAGCACAAATGTATCTTTTGTAACTAAAAGTTGTTTTCAAATTAATCTCCCCGATGCAGATAAAATTTGATTATGATAATGAACATAACTGTTCAATGAAAATGTTGAAAATCAACACAAATAGATAAGTGTTCTTTCTCTGTATGTAAATTTTTTCCAGGTGCCTCATTTCAAAAATAAGAAAAGTTAGAGAAAACTAGAGAGAAGTTTTCATGTTGTACCCACCTCTTTGTCCTGACCAGGCACAGTCAATAACCCATCTGGGACAGTACTATTGTTACCATCACCTGTCGAGATTTAAGAAATTTTTATTGAATCATTGTCAAGTTGAAATATGAAATCATCAAACCGAATAAGCTAAAGGAAGACATTAAACATGTTTTGAAAGTATAAACACAACTTGAGGGACAATTAAATGTTATAGTTAATTATCAAGTGATATCAATGTATTTGACAATGTTCATATCAGCCAGTTGATATCCTATTTCTAACTTCAAATAAATAAATGAATTCAAAGCTTAGAAAAACTTTTTGTGAAACTTTTAGAAGAAGAAAATCGAATGGTAACAATTATATTTCAGCAGTTGAGTCATCAATCGTTATTCCTAATTTTTTCACATAATGACAATCTGGAAAAAGAAAGTAGTACAATGTATTGCCTATTTTTGTGACTAAAGATCTTTGAGCAGTTGTTTGAGTAGCTCATTACTGAGAGAGGTCCTGAGGTTTAAAACCACAGACACTCTGATTTAGTTTGATAAATATAGCAAACTGTATAGTGATGTTTGTTATTCATGTATTTTATAACTGTAAACTAAATTGACCTATCAAGATTAGTTAGCTGGTATATCTTATATTTCTTAAGGTGGTTCTATCCTCAGTAGGTAGCGTGTCTGCTTACCATGAAGATATTCCAGGTTAGATCCCCGGGAGGTACAAGCGTGTGTTTTTGGTCATGATGTCATGATCAGCTCTTTAATCTTGAAATACAGTCAAACTCGCTTAAACCAATTTTTTTGTCTTATTGACAAATGTCATTACACTAAATTTGGTATTTGAATACCATCAGAGAGAAAGGGCATAGAGATTGGGCAAGCTACTCCTTTATTAAGAAATAACCACTCCGTTCAAACAGTTAATGTTGCTGATTGTCAATCATGACACAGGAAACTATATTTAAGTGTATATAAATAGTACAGACCTGAACCAGAGTTGAAGACCTGAGGATTGACACTGTCAACATTTGCTGGAGGGACAGGCGCAGCAGCTGGCGGAGCCATGACGTTGAACATTTCCTGTGGTAGTGACACAGGTTTAGGGTTGTTCACATCCACATACTGGTTCCTCACACCTGTAAACACATTAACATGTAAATACTGCTGCTTGGTTTGAGGCAGGGTCAGTCAGGCTGGTTGTACAAGGTTGATTTTAAAAACATGACTGTTAATCACCATCAACGTTTTAGCCATTTTCCATGCTTGACTTAATGAAATGACTAATCTACCAGAACTGCAAACTAGCTGTGAGGCACAATGATTGGAGATTTGGTTTCTAAGTCCAACTGACTCTATATGTTCTCTCTCATAAAAGAGACTATATATACCAATGATGATGATGAAAAAAACATTAGAACTTCCACAAACATAGTAAGACCTTGTAGCTAACTAACTTTTCACCTGCTCTGTTTTATGTAACTCTTGCATTAAATAAAGGGAAAACAAAAGCATGTGAAGCTGTTTCTTTCTGATAATTACTGATAAGATAAATGAAAATTAAATTTGACCCACAACTTAACCAAGTAAAATATTACAAAAGTTAAAAGGCAAAATCAATTGTTTTCCATTTGCATGTGCAGAAAACAATCCTCAAACTAAAATTTCAATCAAATGTCAAATAATAAATTTTTCTGTTCAGTATCAGGTGTGAAAGTATTCCAAAGTGTAGAATATTTTGGGGCCAGCTTCATGCATGTTTTTATCAAAGTCAATTTTGCTCTTTTTATATATATATTCTTGTGTTGTAGCAAAGGGACAACCAAAACATGTAATACCGATTTTGGTAGGCATCAACTTGCTGATGAAATAAATTTGACCAATCAGATTTGTAAAAATTGCAGAATTCCTTGTTTTGTATTTATAAAGCCTTCAGCCATCTTTTAAGTTGACTTTGTTATTCAACCACCATCTAGACAGCTGATTTGTTAAAGGTCTCAACACATGACAGCAGCTAAGGTTGTAGACCTATTTTTAGATGAGGTGTCAGAAAACAGCTTATTTCCTATACCGATATCCTCTCACCTGTCTCACCTGTCGGCGTCACCGTAGTCAGTGTTGGCCGCTGCACTTGTTAATGCCACAATCGTTCTCCATTCTTCTCTGTCTTGGCTAGCCTTGACTACCTCGTGAATTTTGAGACCACTGGTGCTGGTGATATTTTCAATGAGTGATGTCGGCGGTCTGCCTCTATTTCTCCTCACTTCCATCTTGCCTTGAAAAACACTTGACATGAGATCAGTGTTTGCGTTTCGAAGTGCACGACCGGCATATCTCAACTTTCTCTGACGTACCATAGCCAAAACCCTCCGGATCACCCCAAGCTCATCCATAAACATGTGAATGACATCAGTCTGGAACTTATTATTCACTGGAATGGCCCGGTCATTTATAAATGTGAAAGCCTAGTGAGGCAAGCCCTAAATGTATATCTCAAAGGAGGGGCATGACACTTTGCTGGCACTGGCGTAAGAGCAACAAAAAAAAAACACAACTGTGTCCACAGTGATAGACAAACTGAACAGAGTCACCCTTGTCCTTTATGCAGAATTAAGGAATGATGCTAGTTTTTTTTTAATGTTTTTTCAGTAATTCATCACACAAATAAATTATCTTAAAACTAGCTGAAAATCTCCTTGTTCAAATTTGGTTTGATTTTTCAAGGCCTTTCCACATCCCCATTGGAGATCACAACTTTTTGGTTATTCAAGTACTTTTTGTGCACAAAGAAAGTGTCCTGGATCATTTGTGTCAATGTGCTAAGTTTGTTGATTGTTTAGTAGAGTCAAATAGACAAGACTGGACTGTTTATCATTTCAAATGTAAATCTTATATTAGCACACTTTTAGCACCGTCAAACATCATCTCTCGAGGAGTACTATTTATTTTCAAAGGGATTAATGTTTGTCAATCCTATCCAAGACCACTTTGAAATCCTAGGTTTTTATACTACATTCTAAGATTTAGATTGGATTTTTATGAATACGTAAACTGAAACTGAGTATTTGCTGTTTTACATGTTTTTAAAGATTTGATATAATTTAACCAACTATGTTATAACTTTTTCGGAAATTTCAAGATTTGTATGTGACTTTTTAAGATGTATATACTCCATATTGATAGTGCATAAAGTGTTGTCTTGTATTTTAACTAGCTTCATTTTTCCCCCATTATCAGCTATTATTTAGAATTATATGTAAGAGAGATGGATATGTGTTTATTTCTTTGATATTTTTGTTAACATTCAGCCATATATTGCTTTGATTGTTAACTCTTACCCTTCAATGTTGACAGATGAGCCCTGAGGTGTACTCTGACTTTACTAGACAGCAGGCCTTTCACACATCACTCTTAGAGAGACTGCATGAACTATACCCAAAGGAATGTGTGTACAAGGTGATTTACATTCTGTCTCTGATTACAGTTGGTTGTGTTTTACGGCCATTGCAAAAAATAAATGATGTAAGAAAGGCGAGTCCCACATCAACAGTCCAACAAAGGACAGAGCTGGGTAACAAAAATACAGACCTGGCTGCATTACGACCAGGGTCCTCTCATATGTGATCGAGAAACCCAAGGGAAACCATTCATAGAGAATATAATAGATTACTGTCAACTGGGTTGACTCTTTCTCATTCAGGTTGTTAAGGCATTTATCTGGAAGTGGACATCAATGTACTTTGATTCAATTGCATCATCCATTCAATGATAGGAAAAAAACTCGCTGATCAAACTACAATTTATCAGAGTTGCCATCCTTGTTAGGTTCCGATGGCAGATTGTTCCCCAAAACATGTCTTGGTTGAATTTCTGTTCCGCAGGAGAGATGGTCGTTTGTAGATGCACATTTGCAGGCTGATCGACATGCTGGTTTACTTTTGCACAATCAATCTGTCACAATAACTTTCTTATCTACTTATTTCACTTCCCTAGAACTTGGGCATTCTTTTCTGTCCTCAATTTGAACTGAATCTTCTCCCCTTCTCTATCACTTCCATCCCTCTCTCATCCTTTATATCCCCTGTCTCTTTCTATCTCTCCTCTCTTTCCTCTCTCCTTCCCCTATCACTTTCTTTATTTTCTTTGATTTTCTCAGTATTTTCTTCTTAACTTAACCCTAGAACTTTGGCATTCTTTCTTTCCTTACTGTAAACTGTTACTTCTTTTTGGTATTGTTAATGCAGTATCCTTGTAAATTTCAGTCATCCTATCTTTTGTACAACATAATTGAGATCATTCTTTTATAGTACCCGATTTTAAGTTTGATTATTATAAAGTAAGTCATATTTAATGTTTTTAGTTATTTTTTTAAGTCTTTTATTTACTTTTACTTACTTACTTACTGCATGTCCCCATGTTCATTGGATTTAAGAAACTGCAAGTAGTATGGCTCAGATTTAACATAAAACTGCATTAAATCCCATAGGTTTTGCTAAAAACTAGATGGGGATACCTGTCTTACCAAACTTTAAAAATTGGGCAATAAAAAAGAATCACCGTGTATTTTGTAAGTAGGCTCTCATTAAGGATGGTAATTTTTTACATTACAGCCATCAATATATGTTCCATCAAATCTCTGTTTCAACAATGTTTAATTTGGTGAATACTTTTTCTTTTTTAATAAATTTTTGCGCTTTTGGCATGTGTACAGACTGTCATGCTCTACGACTGTGAGACCTGGCCTGCCAAGCTGGTGGACGGGCAGAGACTTCACAGAAATGAAATTGATCCGATGGATGTGCCGTGTGGCACCAAAAGACATGAGACTCCCGGGACCTTCTAAGGAAAAGGCTCGGTGTCACATCAATTGTGGACTTGATGCGCCGCAGTCGACTACGCTGGTTTGGCCACATTGTAAGAAAGGAGGAGAGCAGCTGGTTGAGGCAGGTGACCCTGTCGCTGGCCGCCTCTAAAGTCCTGGAGAGAGATAATCACAGAAGTCCTCAAAGCTAAGGGCCTAGCACCAGAGCTTGCCCTGAATCTTGACACATGACAAAGTGCCATTTCTAGGGGAAAAGTGTAACCCATGCTATATGGAAAACACTTTAAATGATGAGATGTTTGAATGAGAAATTTCAGCCTGTTTAATTTTGTTTGGATTAAGGGAAAATATTATTTTTTCTGGGGTACATGACATCAATAAAATGCAAAACAACCTTTTTAATTCATCAACATCTATCACTTTATAGGGGAGGTAACTGTAGGTAAATTTTGATGATTTTTGTTTTTGCTGTCTCCTTAAAAATTACAAGTAAAAGATTGAAAAGTATTGATGATCAATCAATTTCAAAATTCTTTACCTGATTGGGCCATGATCACTTACCCATGTTTCATAAGCAAGTTCAGTCAGCTAAACTATAGGATAATAGTTTTGAACACTCATAACAATTGTAAAAATCATTTTTTGTCCATTTCTATGCATTTCAGATGATCGTGACAGGGGTAGAGACCGTGAGATGGATCAGAGAGATCGTGATAGGGAACGAAGAGAAAGGCAAATGAGAAGAGAAAAGGACAATGCAGGTGACGACAAAGGTGGCATCAAAGATTCAAAAGATAAAGACAAAGAGTCAGCAGCTATTCGTGTAAGTGGTGCTCTTTTCTAAATCAGGGGTTTAAAGTTAGTAATTGCTTTTCATCAATTAAGATGAACAAAGCTTTTTAAATTCATTCATCTTTTTCAGTGTTGTGTAAATTTCTATGCATAGACTGTAAATTACTCTTTTTGACACTAATGATGAAAAGCATAGTGAATACTTTATATATATGACCTTTCAAGGTTTTGTAATGAAATATTATATCACAACCTTTTCATAACAAACTTGAGTCAAGTTTAATTTTTCCATTCTAATTGAATGTATTATGTCATTACATTCTTTGATCTGTCAACCGCTGTGTAATATAATGATCATGTCAGTATAATTACCTTTTTTGGAGATACAGTCATTATTATAATTATATTTTTTTTACTTGTTTGTTCGTGGCATACTCTAACTTATCACAGACTGTTGCTGACCATAAGCTGCCACACAATCGTTTCTCTTTAGCTCTTTTAACATAAGCGTTGTTTGGGGTCTTGTAGCTGGTGACCTTGTGCAAACTTGTTCTAGCTTGTGTGCCATCAATATTGCTTCTCAATCATAATAATGCAATGTATTATCAAAACTTTAACAAACCATTATTGTTCATTACAATAAATTATATTTGTAATAAGCCTTGTATCAGGTTTAAACTGAGTAAATGTGTGGGGAAAATAGTGAAAAGTAGCACTTTCTGATTCCAAGTCATAGACACAAATTATTTTATGATGATACTATTAAAAGTTCTTAAATCAGATTTTTGGGCAGGACAATTTTTCCGTCTTAAAAAATTGGTTTTAAAGTAACAAAGATAAAGAGAGAGAAAAATAGGAGTCAGGTTTCTGTACTGCTTAAGCAAAAATCTGGCTTAAACAAGTTTGACTGTCTTTAACATATGCATTAATGAAAGGTTAAGTCTACTCTTTTTCTCTAAATACCTAACTGTGGTGTGTTTCTGTGTGCAACTTTTGTATGTTGTAAATTTAAGTTACAGTCAATGTCACCAAAATATTTCAGACAAATCAGCGCTTTCCCAGATAGTTATACAAATAAAGTCATTTGTAAAACCTAAGATACTAGCTAGACATCATATAGTATATGCATATCCAAGAACATTTTACAATTTGGCTTTGCTTATCTTATATTATGCAGGAACGATACCTAGGTGAAAAAAAAAGAAGAAAACGGATACGAAGATTGAATGACAGGAAGTTTGTATTTGATTGGGATGCAGGAGATGACACATCACAAGATTACAATGGCTTGTACAAGGAAAAACATTCTGTGCAATTTTTTGGTAGAGGCAATATTGCAGGCATTGACATCAAGGTAATTAATTGATTTTATTTTTGCTAAAGTTCTCTTCCACCAGTCTTAATCTTAATATAACCTTGAATATTCTCATTGAAAGCTCCTGTTGAGCTTCAACACAAATGTTTTTAAATTTACTATTACAAATTTACTATATATTCTTATTACAAAAACATTGTTTGAGTTTTTATCTGTGTGTACCTCGACATATACTGTTATCAAAATAATCTTCCAAATATGAGTTCCTACTAAATAAGAGTACCTGTCAATATTTGAATAAGAGTACCTGTGCTAAATAAGAGTCCCTGTTGGAAAATCCAAAGTTTACCGGTATGAAATCCGAAAAAGAAATTAAACTTGAAATATGAACTATAATCAAGTTAATGCCCTTTTTTTAAAAGGTAAAAGAAAGATTGTTTAACCATCTAGTTGATTGAGATCTGCCAACCCCAGGAAT
>JAUUEB010482362.1:0-11055 GCA_032362205.1 Clione limacina | reverse complement strand
GTGCTTAAAATGATCTTTCTATCCGAGGGGCATGAGAAACATAGCATTAACATCTAACACTCACAAACATAATATTGGACCATTATCATCCCAAACAATCGAACCAGCATTGTGAAGCTTGCTTCAAATGGGTATCATCCATCAAATCATGAAATTTTTTACATTGATTATTAAAGTTAAAATAACATTTAACTTGCATGAAAACTCACAAACTCATGAAAAGTTATTTCGCAATAAATGCACGTTTAGTTACTACTAACCAACAAGGGTCATCAAAAAAGATAGTGGACGGGATTAATAAAAAAAAAAAAAATGTGTCGTTTAGTCCTCTTTTTACTCTTACCACTGATACCATACACATGGCTTATCAAATGACACACGGCTAAAATCAAGTTTTTTTCCAAAACGTATTAGATAATAATATTATATGCATAATTTGTTGTGAATACTTGGTGATTTATTAAGAAATGATTCAGTGGACAGGAATACAATTGAAATGAAACAGGGATGTCTTACAACCAACGTTTTATTGCTGAAACATGTCAAACATCGATCGACAGTTTCGGGGAATAACTTTTACCCAGAACCAAACAAAAACACAAATGGGAAATGTATGTACAAAGATGACAATAAAAAGAAAAGTATGGTATCCACTAATTAGTGGTTGCAATATTTTCCTGTTTTTGTCATCTATTGTTGACAAGCTAAATTTGCTAACGTTTAGATTAAAGATGTTGGCAACTCTTGGGAAAGTTACACTGTAAATACTTTTCCACACGAAAATCTAGCCTTATTTAATCTGAAGTTGATTAATATCACAATAGCAATATATTCATGATTATGTATCGATTGTGTTACATTTTATAACAGTTAAATTATACATATTTAGAAATCGGTATTTTTCTTCACATATCAAACAAAATAAGAATACAATACCAACCATTCAAAATATTCAGAACGTATTATCAAAGAAGGAAAGTTGAATTCGATAGTTCTTATAATGCATCAGTATTACATTCTGTTTTAAAGTAGCAATATGAGAGGTTGATTGAAGAAGACATTTTATAAAATAGTCAGGTAATAATTTGTTTTTTTGTATCACGGAAACAAATCCGGCATTAAAGGCTCACTTGCTTTTTTCTGTCTGTATAGAAATGTACCCTTATGACCTACATAATTTGTAAACACGTGGTTGTTTTACAAATGGATTTGCGAACACATGCAAAACAAGGAATGTACACTGTGTACACGTTTCTGTTTAGAAAATGTACATACTAAGAAAACGGTATACTTCATCACAAAATGAAAAAAATGTTTTGAACAAAAAAAGAATACACCCTGTCGAATCAGTATGACTTTAAGGAAGCTAAAGACAGTGTCACCATCTCTGAAACACCCAGTGGAAAAAATGGTTAGAAGCAATGTTGTATGTAAATTAACTTGTCCACTATGCAATTCGTTCTATTTTGGCCAAACGAGCCGGCAACTACAACGTCGCTTCTTTGAACATACAACCAATAAAGGTTCAATAAAAACACACCTGCAAAACTGTGCCACTAACATTCTTGCCTCAACATTAAGAGGAGAAGATTAATTATTGACATTAGAAGCGTTTTTTCAGCATGAACTTAAACCTGAAATAAACCCTAAAGATGAGTATAAGAGTAGAGCGCTCACCATCGAATGGTAGAGAATACATGTATTTGTGTAAATTTTGACTGGATGATTTGATTATTGTCTAGCTAAACTATAGTATTCATTGGACATGTATAACTTTCTTTATATAATTTGTTTTATATAACTAACTAGCGGATTTACCCGGCGTTGCCCAGGTTCATACAATCCCAAATGAGTTATGCCCTTACGTCGGTAATAGCAGCCTACAATGTGTTTAGCTTTGTACCGGGTCTTACCCTGGAAGGATACAAAAAGAAAGAAACACGAATTTGGCTGACTTCGTAACCACTCTGTAGATCCCCTCTCTATCTCCCTTCCCACTTTCCAAAAATGTGCCGTCACCCTCTTTTTAAAATCATATTCTGAAACACCTCGTATTATAATTCACTTTTGATTCCATCTTTTGTTTACATTTCTCTTAATACGGAAAAATAAATTTATGTTATTACGCTTAGTCGAGTCTATTGTGTGCGGCAAGAAGAGGATGCAAATGATTCCATAGTTAGTTTCATGGCGTCTTTGTTCCATATGTTATCTGTAAAATACGCAGCAAAAACGAAAAGCTAATAACTGTTTTTACAGTCAACTGATTGTTACCAAAAGATAAACCACACATCTGGTACTATCTACTAAAAGCAGATCGATTGGGTCAAAACTGTGGATTTAATACAAAGCAAGCCAGCCAGCCAGCCAGCCACACATAAATAAATAAATACATGAATAAAGAGATTTTGAATTATATCATGTAGATATGTTTGATTTTGTGTGTGTATTGTTACAAAATGCTTAATATAAAGTTAAACTTCGAAAGATTTCCAATAAAGATGTACATTTAACTCAATAATGGACTTTTGTTGTTTTTGGTATCCTACAATTTGGAAATAAGAATGCATTGCTATAATGTTGACTTATTTATTGCATGTATCTGATTTAAAGTTGACGACTTCGAAAATCTGAGTTTGTTCGCATCAAGCTACACGAGATATGTCACATTTAACTAATATGATCCACATCCATATGATACATTCATCAGACAAAAAAGACACAGTTAAGGATTCAGGTTAAACATATCGACTTTAAAGCCCTAAGGCAGGCGCTTTTACAGCTTTCAAAGTTATACATACATAGAGACGTAGACAAAAGGCGTTAACGCAATGATAAATATACTTCACAAATTTGAAGTTAAAAACACAATGCAAAGAGAATGTGTCAAGGACATATTTTCAAAAGGAAGATATTTACAAACAGCAAATGAAAGACTGAACCAAGACATTATTAATTCCGTTGAAGTCACTAATGTCACTACTCCCACTGATAGACACTTATCTGAACTGCTCAGACGAACACATAGGTAGAAGAGACACAATCAAACACCATTAAGTCACTAATGTAAACTGATTATTTTTAAATCACACCCTGCTTAGTCATGATTGAATCATTAACTCAAAGAAAGAAGAAGGGGAAGAAGAAACGCTTCTGTTTTAGTTTCAGATGTCATCCATTAAGAGGTTGGCTACACGACATTAAGACCGACTTAAGTGACTACTTTGGAATGATTCTTGTCTGTGAGGTTTTTTAAACTGTTTTATTGTTGATGCTATCTACTATAGAGAGACAGTTAATGCATCACGTCTTACAAAGACCATTGTTATATATTTCTTAAAAAGCTTGACTAAAGTTATATATCTCGCTTGTCTGTCTGGCTTTTGGTGTAATTATAAGATCTTTAAGACACATCACGGCATTAAGATCGCAATTAAGTTGTATTTACGGCTAACGGGTATTTATCAGTTACAATAGTTTCTACAGAGACCGATTTTTGGGGGAATATATATCAATAAATGCCAAGCATTGAAAAATGTTGTAGTTTTTGTTCACTCACTACTTGGTTACAAAGTTATAATGATAACTGCAAAATACATTTTTATCCAGATCACAAAATATGTTATACGCGTCTATTTATACATTACATCAGACATAAGGTTACTGACTGTGAAAAAACACATTATAACAATTCGGTAACATTAGCCATGTCATCTACTCGCGTCATATCATTGGAAGACTTAAACAATCATGAATATATAATTGTCTGATTAATATAGTGAATGTATAATATTAATGGATATGACTCAATAATTGAGCGCTTACATAATAATTAGCAAATATCTTAACTGATATAACTGAATACGTCAACTTAATTAATAATTATTGTTCATCGTCTTATGTTTTGTTCACCCTTTTTTACCTTCTTTACATTTTTCTATCATACATCATTTGTATATTGCTCATGATCATATTTCACCTTGACTTATATAATTTCTGTTTTGTTTTCATATTACTCTTCGTTACTATAAGACATACGATTGAAAACACATTGTTTAATGTAATGCATCATCTCTTCAACTGAAGTAAACAAGAAGATCATTTGGAAAACGGATGATTATTTGTAAAGCAGGACATTATTCGGAATAAGTTATCATTCCTTATTTCTTTAGCCATTTAAAAACTTGATCTAACAAAATCACCAGACTTGAGTGAGAATATTTCACTGCCACGTCTTTTATTCTGACGTAGAGGAAGTTGGAGGCATGAAGAAAAACGAAAACAATGATGAAGGAAGATAGTTTTACTTCTCTAGTCTTACGTGTCTTCGGTGTGTACTATTTATTTTCGTTAGATCAATAGAAAGTTTGTATACTAGGGTTTATGTATATACTAGAACTGTTGGTCGCTAAACACTCCCTCAATTCGTCGATTTGGTCGTTACGCTCCCTCTCATTGCAATTTTATCAAAACAATTATTCAAAAGTGGCAGAGAAAATATATTCTGCAAAAAAATATAATTAGTTTAAAAGTTGTAAACACCTGGTACTCTAAGAATAAGCTCAGTAGAAGAAGAAAAAGAAGAAGAACTGTTTCGAAAGACCAATAAGCCCCTAAAATGCACTATTGATATCAACCCCCCAAACTCTTGCAAAGTTTTCGCGCAAATACTCTCCTCTTGAAGGAAACTCCTTTTCAAAACACATGCGCTTTCAACCCTCTGTCGATTTGGTCATAACGCTTCATCTATTGCAATTTTATCAACACAAATATTCAAAAGTGGAATTTAAAAACTCAAATTATCTACAAAATTTATTGTTTGTTAAAAAGGTGTAAACACTTTAGCTCAGCAGAAGAAGAAAATTACATCCGTGTAAAATTGTTCATGCTGGTGTGCAATAAAAGAAGGGCTGTGCTTGAATATCCGTTTTTAAATTGGAGTCATTGCTTAAAATGTGTTTATTAAAACAAATTATCGCTTTTTGTAATTATTCTAACAAGCCACACAAATAAAACCTGCAGAGACCTCCACTGGTTTCTGCTTAGGTATTAAGAGACCCTTTGAGATGTTTTGAAGTTATGTTGAGCTGAGCGAAAATAGTATGCATTCTCAAATAACCCCATGACCAACGAAGGTCTAGAAGGCAATCTTAATATAAGATTATCATTTTACATGTTGTTACTATTGTGCTTTTCAACGTATGGCAATACTACCTGGTTTCCCGTGATAGGCTCACGTTAAAAATATACAACGTGTGACATTTAAATTTCTAACTACATAAATCAATTACAAACTGTGACTCAAATGTTTTTTTTGTATTTACCGCATACTATAAACAGTTATGAGATTAGTCTTTTATTGATGCAGTTTTTACTTATGAACATAAACGCGAAGACAATCATCGACATACGATAGCAATGACCGTACGGTTCACAAGGAACTGAATTAAAGAAGTCTAAGAGCAAGATGACACTGACGTCATATCCATCTGGAAATATAGTCTGGCATGCTGTGGTAATATTCAATCGATACAGAATACTCCCTCCTGGTTAATCAGTTAAGTAAGGCAATAATTTTATGATTGATGTAAAAATGCTGACAATCCTTTCCAAGGGTTGTCTTCCATTATCTTAATACTCATTGAAAATCCTTACAAACTCCATGATACCGTCAGCTATCTTCAAAATGACAAGTCCCTTGGCTTGCCAAATGTCAGAGTCTGACTAAAACCTTTACACAAAATCCAATTGTCGATTTAAATATAATTCAAAGCAGCAATTACTCACAAAAGTATTTTTTAACTTTAAAAATATCCAACGACACTAAGTCTGGCTCCGAAGTTGTGAGATGAATCATTGGATACGACAACTCGGCACACATAATCACACACTAAAGCAGATTGTGTATTACTGTGTCTAGTTTTCATGGTAATAGAGACTGATGTTCCATTTTCCATCCCCATTACAAATAGGCCGGCGCGTCGCCAGGATTTTGAAATGGGGCTGGACAATTTTGGATAATATCTAAGCATTGCCTAGAAGCGACCGACATTTTTTTTTAATGGTTTACACGTATGCATATGTATAGCCTTATAGAGAAAATGATCAAATCAATTGCATTATTTTGTGGATTAGTTAAAACAGGTACAGATTGAGAGCATTTGTTTATCTCAATTAAGGGGGGTCCCCAATGTCTCCCCTGGCTACGTGCCTGTTAATATGTTCTTTATCTTGGCTATCACGTACGATATAAAGGTGCGTGTAATCATCGATAATGAAATGCATTTCCAATGGACATAAGCTCCGTCACAAGGTACCACGAATACATTTTTTTGTTTACATTTTCAACCATGAAAGTATGTCCCTCTGCGGGTTTCGATTCAGAAGACTGCCGCCTCAGCCACTCATTTATCTGGCCTATAGACTTTGTTGAAATTTCAGCCTCCAAAATCATCATTCTTTTGATCTCCAGCGATAATGCCCTTTTAAAAAAAATGTGTTTTTGTGAATTTCCCTTCTCCTACTTTTTAGTGTGTCCCAGGCGTCGGTTTTGTAAGTAAGATCTGGATTTGAAATATTTAACTACGGAATATAGTAAAAAACGAAATAAAATATCAAAATTCAATTATTCGCATTTTTATTAATTTTATTAGTTGTCTTTCGTATGTAAATTATCATATATCCACATTTAGGACAGAATCGTCCACGGTCTTTTGAGATACTCGTGAGGCAAGCAAGCTTATGCATTTTGTTATGACTACGTTGGTCAGCCTTATATTGCACAGAACACTATGGCACGTTTAAGAGAAGTTGTTCTCAATATATCACAGCTTTTTTTTTATCTGATTTAGATTCTGAAAGGAAAATATTAATATGTTTACGGTGTTATTAAACATCAATCTCCATTCAGACTTCTATCTTCTCTTTTTTTATCAAACATTGCAAATGGATATCGTGTTTTTGTTGGGTTTTTTAACACATGATGTGCATGCAATGAGAAGATCAATGTTATAAAATAAATTGATTTTCTGCGCATCACATGTTCGATGAAATGTAAAAAGCATGATTTCATCAGACAAAGTATATAAATGAACTTACTGTGAACATATAGATTAATATGAGATTCTCAGATATCCTTTTTTATGAATATATTCCTTTTAATGTACATTATGTAGTTTCGATATATTTATATCTGCCTAGAATAATACAGGCGCGTACAGAACAAGCTATTTTGTGTTATTGAAAAACAATCTCTATACATTACTGCTGTATTTGTTATTTTCTTTTTGGCAAGTCACAAGAACAAACCCCCCAGTGTTTTGAAGTTGATAATCAAAGTAAAAAAAACATATTCAGCCTGGTGGTTTTGGGGGTAATCTGCTATCCTCGCATGCGAGGGCTCCCTGGTTCGAAATCGGCCGTTGGCTTGTATTTGCTGACATGCCCCAATTGACTTAAGTCCCTGTCCTGTACGCAGTTTTGTGGTCGAGTGGTTTGTTGGACTACTTGAACAGAGATTTTTAACTACTCGAGTAGGCTAAAGTAGCTACTTAAAACATCTACTAGTTTTTGAGTAGTCACTTAACAATGTATCATATAATTAACAATTTTAAATGTTTAAAATTGCATTATTTACATAAGTATGTAACACAGTTAAAGAAAATGGTAGAATGTATTATCGAATTGTGTAAAAAGTAATTGTTATTATGAAAGAGCAGTTACGAAATTGATCAGAAATATAAACATTTTAAAATATAGATCAACTATATGCCATGCATTGTAAAACTGGCAGAAGCACACATACTAACAAAGTACAATCAAAACAAAAATAAAATGATGACTTAAGCTTATTGACAAAAAATGAATGATTTAATAATGCATTTATTTGTAAAAACGTAAAACAGCATTTTTCAAAATTCAACTTATGATAATGATTGTTTGAGAATGTAAATTAAGAAATAACAGTTGAAAAAAAGATAATAACAAAAGTGAAACGATTTTAGGTAACCACTTTTCAAACAAATAAAAAATGAAGTAATTTTTAAAGAAAAACATAAGATGTTGACATTGATTTTTCCAAACTACTTGAAGATTAATCGAGTTGAGTAGTCTTCGAATAATGTGGACTGACTACTCGAGTAGAGTAGTTCTCACAAATCTTGCGACTACTCGAGTAGAGTAGAGTTAGCAACAACACTACTTGAGCACCACTCGAACAGTATACTACGCTATTCGACCACAACACTGCCGGTACGTAAATATAAAATACGCATATCGACTGACCTGTATAAGTTGCGAAAGGCGCCAAACAGTCAACACAAACAGTCAAGATACTTCTGATTTCCATACCATTTCCCTTAGTGTGATTGTCATGATCTGGCTTTCAGGTGTCACTGAGGATACATTCTTGGCTCGTGCGTGGCATATTGATCTCTAGATAAAACAAAGTAATTGTTTACCATGCCAATCAGCGTATCGGTCGGTTATGTAGAGGTGTATGTAATAGTCTTATCTTGGTCATCATTGGACGTGGTTGTAAGAAGCTATACATACATAAGTTGAAAATAACTACAAGGAACCAACATTGATATTCTAACTTTTAAAGTAATATGAAATCGTATTGGCTAAATAAAATTTGATCGAATTTGGCAATCCTCTTAAATGAGTTTCTTTCAATTGTAAGTCTTATTTTTTACGATCAAACAACCACATGGCATAATGGTTCTAAAGTTCTAGAGTAAGTTATAGTGAAATGTATATAGTGAATCATCTAAAGGTGTAAACATTTTTTAAATTAAAAATCTTTTTACTCTCTCATTTTGTCTCACTTTCTGTTACTGAGGTAATTATGCATTGTAAAGCCGATTTGCTTCGTATTAGCTATACAGATACTTCATATTTATAATAATTATTATTATCATACTTTTATTGTATAACTTTTAGTCTCAAGTGCATTCCACCTGATTCCGTAATGAAAAACAAAACACGCAGCTGTGTCAGATTGTTGTGGGACATGCAACAATAGAGGACATGGTCTAGTTTGTGCAAAGCATCTAACATTTTTTATCACATATCCGAACAAGCTTACGCATTGGTAATCCTGTATTTAGCTACAATATACCCTGTCATGAGTTTCACTGTACACACTTCATGAATTCCCAAAAGATTGGCATTGGAAATCCAATTTCTTGAAGTTACTATCGTTCAAGGAAATTTGGCAGTTGTCTTAGCCTTTTCACTAGCTCAAAGCAAACAACATGGATAAAACTATAGTAAACTAACCTTGAGGTGAAGAAACAACTTACATAATCAACTTTTCGAAAGCCTATTTCCTCAAATAGAGAATTAAGGATGATGTATACCATGATGTTTCACTTTTCAAAAATTAGAAGACACCTGTTGAAAAACATGAGCTTAGTTGTTGACAGGACTGTTCAGCTTTTGACTTAAATTGTTAGATGAATGATAACATTTGAACAAGAAGACAAACAAAGGAATGAAAAAAAATATTGACACAAAGTTGGTAATTGTTAGATCTAAAACTGCAGGTATCAAAACCATCATCGTATCATTGAACATGAATATGCATTTGAGACGGAAAAAGAATCAACATTATCTTCATCGCTCTCCATTAAAGATTCCCAAATGTTTTTGAAACGTTTATATCATTCTCGGGAGCAAACTTTGTAAAGTAGTATGAACAAGTTGTGGTCCAATTCCAGGGTAATTTGAAAAAGCTTAAACAAACCTAATTTGCAAACATAATTTCAGGATAATTCATTTTATACAAAACAATAACACAAAATTTACTCAAGCGGTTTACAGATACACGGTTTTGAGAAGCTTGATAACATCACACAAACTGAAGACATCTGTAAGCAATTATGTTCTTCAATTTGTGTCATGTGGACGTTTTAGGATCATAGAAAGGTGTAACACAAATCTGAACTGTTCCGTTTCATAATGTTTCGCTCACAAAGCGGATTGGATTATGCATCTCTGTAGATACTCTGACATCCTGTTACACGTTCATGTCATCATCACGGATGTTTTGATCTGAAAAGCGTCACATACAGATCAATGTTAAGAGCTTGCATTTGCAGGAAAAGGAAGTTAGTTTACCTCATGGTAAATAGATCTAAAGGAAATAGTTGGATCACTCACAAAGAAACAAGTAGACCCTCGAATAACGCTTTGTCATGTGTGACAACAGGATAGGTTGCTTTTCTTCCGGTCTCTTTTGTTGTTGACCCATATCAACGATATTTTGATTTCAACTTGCGTAGTAACAAGAGTGTTCAATTCTTCATGTCTCTTTTGTTGTTGACACTCAGAATGTCCTACAAAGGTCGTATTTACGATGAAATACAAGCTTTCACTAAGGTCACGCGAGAGAGTAATTACTGAGAATTACTGATTGATTTTTCCATTCGAAATACCAAATTAACTACCGTATCAGCGTTGCTCTACCAATGGTTTTAATATACAGTGCACTAAGTTGATATATTTAAAGATTATCATGCACGTCATGATCATGCATCATATTAATGAGAATACAGGCTTTACAGTCAACAGTGTTAGAGTATAGACAGAAGACATACGTATATATGAAGCTAATGAAATGAAAAAATATTAAGTCATATAAGATCGACTATAGTTAGATCACTATGGTTAATTCGGATAAGTCATATACTGCTTCATATTTAATAGATAGGGAAGTGTGCATGCACAAATAATGAGGCAATTAGAAGACTCCCAATGGATTGATATTACTCAGTATGTCGCAAATGTATCGTGTGTATTGCGATCGTCTCTGGTCAAACTATAGGTTGACATATTAAATATTAATAGTGTCGTTCGTGAACGAGGCAATTAGCCAAAACTGATGAGCTAATACATTGTAATATTATGTCATCATTCAGTCTTTTTCGCAATAGCCTGTTATGAAACTATGTTAACATATACACATTAAAGATATGATTAATAAACTTTCTCTCTCTCTCTCTCTCTCTCTCTCTCTCTCTCTCTCTCTCTCTCTCTCTCTCTCTCTCTCTC
>JAUUEB010482351.1:0-11056 GCA_032362205.1 Clione limacina | reverse complement strand
GGATGTAATGTTATATGTATCTATATCCTGTCTATGAGGGGGATGTAATGTTATATGTATCTATATCCTGTCTATGAGGGGGATGTAATGTTATATGTATCTATATCCTGTCTATGAGGGGGATGTAATGTTATATGTATCTATATCCTGTCTATGACGGGGGATGTAATGTTATATGTATCTATATCCTGTCTATGACGGGGGATGTAATGTTAAGTTGTTATACAAAATCTTATTAACATGTTTTTATTTCTTAGATGAGGAACCTGCTGACTTTCAAGGATGAAGAGGAAGGTGGCGGTGAGAGTAATTGCCCATGCAGAGAGAACTATAAGGACAATTTACGTGTCTTTTATGAAGCTCTTTTGGAAGTATGTCATTTTGAGCTACTTGGCGTTTTAAGTAAACTTTAAAGTTTATGTTAGATTTAATTTTGAATATTAAGTGTACTAAAGTTTTAGTTTTGAAATAAGTTTCAGTTTTATATAATAAGAAAATTGAATTTTTGTGACCGTATTTATTTTCATCCTTATTTTTCTTCTTATGATAGAATATTTAATGAATATAAATATAACTCAAAATACTTTAAAAAATAGGCCAAACAGAATTCCTTATTTTGACTCAATTGTTCTTATCATACACAATATTTTTTTTGTGACCAGCACTGTAAAATGCCTATGCTGAATGATCCTGAAGACAGTGGAAACAATGAAGAGACTGCACCATCACCGACCATTGGACAACGACTGAAGGCTTTATTGTGGAAATCCAAAACAGACGATGTGGCTAAGGTTTCCACTGATGAAAATCTGCCAGGTAATTTATTTTACTGAAATTGTTTATTACAATAAAAGAACCTAAATTCATTTCATCTTTTCTTATAGTAAGTTCTCACTGTATACATTTTTAATGGGTTTATTCTCGAATTGGCTTGTCGGACACCCCCAGGGTAGGCAGTCACCTCTGAGTTAGGGGCCCCTCCTTGCCGCGTCTGGCAGGAGCTTCTTTTCTTTGTCCTATACTACAATTAATAGAATATATGTTTTTAAAGATAATATGTTTTAAAGTCTTTTAAATGTTTTTAACAACTAATTTTGGCCGCGCATGCAAAGTCAAACACCAAATGATAAAAAAAGAAGAGACACTAGAAAGGCCAGAAGGCTTACAACGTCTCCAAGTATCAAGTAATCAAGTAATCAAATAAAACCTATGATCATCTGTAATTCATATCAGGAGATTGTGATTGCTTTCTGTACTTCCAGAAACATGTGCAATCTGTCAAAATGAAGAAAAGATAACAGAATACTTAAAACACCCATTATATAAAAAGAAATCCTGTGAAGGAATGCCCAAATACCCTTTTAAATGAGCAAAGGTGCTGTTTTGAAATTTTGCCTCTGAGAGCCCTTATTTATTAATCACATTTAGAGTTGCATAATTCATCTCAGCTTTTGGTTTTGTCTACAGACTGTATGCAGAAACTGATCACCATTACCATGGTGCGCTGGGCAGAGGAATCCTTTATCTCTAGTCAGGAGCTGGTCAGAGAGATGTTTAACTTACTTCATAGACAGTATAACGGTTGTGGTGAGGTGAGTCAGAGAGATGTTTAACTTACTTCATAGACTGTATAACGGTTGTGGTGAGGTGAGTCTAATCATAAACCTTCAATTAAGTTGTGTTCTTTTAAAGAGAAATTCTTCTGTCCTATATGGTTAATAATAACAAAGATAAAAGTGTAAAAAATGTTCTTTATTGGGTAATGATATTCTAGCTGGGTCCAGATATCTTCAATATCTGCCTGCGAGAGTATACCACACTGTCTGACTCATTTCTGTATTTTAAAATAGTCACAATGTTCACCATTCCATATTATCTTGATAAAGTTTCACTATGTGTTTGACCAGACATTGCTGTTGTGGGAAACTAATCGCTGTCATGGAGCTTGTAGTGACATCCATTAACAACATCAACAAATGACTTATATCAAAAGAGAATGTGTATTCTGATTTGTGAATTATCTTTTATTTTCATCTTTCAGCTGATTGATGCTCTAGATAAGGCATATGTGATCAGCTCTAAGAGCAGTGAAGACATCGCTGCTTTACTCAAATCCCTGGGAATCATTCGCTCTCTGCTACAAGTACAGGCTGGCCCTGAGGAGGAGTTGTTGATGAAGAACAGTCTCAAGTAAGTCTTAACTTAACTAACAATATCTGGAAAACTTAAAACCAAAAATTAAACCTGTCCCAAAATCAACATCAGTGAATCAAATGAACGATCTCAGACTAGTAGCTTTAACTTCAGTAGCAATGAAATGTTTGGAAAAAGTTGTTTTACAGAATATTTTGACAACCCTGTCTGGACCCATGCCAGTTTGCTTATAAAGCTAAAAGAAGTGTCGAAGATGCCATTCTATTATTTACCAACAATATATACAGTCATCTGGATGCTCCAAAAGGCTATGTTTGCACACTTTTTATTGATTTTTCCAGTGCCTTAAATTCTATACAACCTAATTTACTGATTCCTAAACTTTTTAATATGGGTTTAAACAAATGAACATCCTTATGGATACGCAAATTTTAACTCAAAGGCCATAATTTGTGTATTTAAAATCTGATGATGTCACATGTCAATCTTCAATCATTATCACAAATACAGGAGCGCCTCAAGGTACCGTATCAGCACCTATTTTATTTTCTATATATACAACAAATGATTGTGTTAAAACATATGACAACATTCCTTTCATAAAGTATGCAGATGACACCTCTATACAAGCTCTTTTTTAATCCAACAATGTCTTAGTAAACTACAATAATGAAATAAAAAGGTTTGTAAAATGGTATGATGACCACTTTCTTCTTTTAAATGTCAGTTGGACAAAAAAAAAGTAATATTTGAATTCAGAATGAAAAATAATGATCATGATCTTCTGTGTATTAAAGACCAACAGGTAGAGAGAATTCCTGAATATAAATATCTTAGTGTCATGTTTGACAAAAAGTTAGAATGGTCTAGTTATAGTGAACGTATACAAAAGAAGATTAAACAAAGATTATTTTTCATGAAAAGACAAAATAGTTTCAAAATTGATTAAGCCTTTTTGAACTTGTTCTATGAGTGTTCTTTGCTTTCTGTGTTACTGCACGGGTGTGGGAACATTAAGGAAAAAGACAATCACAAAAGGAATAAAAGCATCAAACACGCAAACAAACTCTTAAAAACACACAATACAACACTCTTGATGATTTGTTACAAGAAACACACGTAAACTCACAAAATAATTGAAGACTGATCACATCCGCTAAATATCTCTATAAAAATCTCAGTCTGGGGCAGCCGTCTCATGTCATTACAAAACAAACAGACATCTTAATTCTTTTTTACCATATGCCATTTGGAACTGCAACACATGATTGATATTATATTCTGTTTTCTTATTTTATTTACATCACCCTATCTTAAAGTTTTAAATATGTGTGACTTAGTTTAAGAAACTAGGCACCTGCCTGTTTCCACCTTCGCTGGGGGACCTTGGCCACGAGGCGATAGCTTAGGTGGACTTATAGCCAGTGTTCTATTTTCCCTAGCTGAGAAATACAAATTTGTTATTTATTCTTTTAAATGATTTATTGTTATAATTATAATAACCTGAATAAGTATTTTCTTAAATCTGTGATACTTTGTTGATATACATTTTTACTGATGTCTATATTTAATTATGTGTGTGGAGTGAATAAACAGCATAAGTAAACATGTTTATAAGCCTTTATAACAATAAAGATTGTTATTATTGTTTTTAACTTGTGACCACAGTTTGTAGTTTATATCATGTGCCCAATTGCATGGTGTGTTAATTGGTTTTGGTAAAGATCCATTGTTTAATACACAAGTGTGCGTAACACAGCTGCTAACTTAAGCTCAGTCTTCTTGGTTTGCTCTTATGAGTTAGTAGCTGGCGAACAAAACAAACAAATTGATGGATATAGATGGAAATCCATTGCTGATCATAAAGCCCCAAAATTTGTCTTTTTTCTAGTTAAGCTTTAAAAAAGAAAGAAGGTATCTTGGATTATCAAAATATGTGTTGTTGTTTTTCTATATATATTATGATCAACCTTTTTCAATCTGTAACTTTTGCACCTCTTCCAGAGATCTGATGGACAACAAAGTATTTTTCCAACATCCTGACCTGATGAGAGCTCTGTGTGTTCATGAGACAGTGATGCAGCTCATGGTGAACACACTCAACAAAGCACAACAGCAGCAGCAACAACAGCAACAACAACAGCAACAGCCAGCTGGCGCAGAACCAGCTCAAAGACAGACAAGTCAGACTGCTACTATGGACAGCCTTACTGAACAAAACAAGGTTTGAATATCTTCTTCTTGTTTGTAAGAAAGTTTGAATGACACTGCAGATTGTTATTCTCTTTATCTCATTATTGTTCGCTGAGTGGACTTTTAGAGCATCATTTTTTAAAAACATTGTAATGTTCTCATTTTTTTTAAACCAACTCGACAGCGCATGTTCACAAACTGAATGAAGACTTCCTATCGTCTTTGAAAGATACATCTCTCATAGTCGCTGGGATGAGAAAAGAGTCATACTAGCTTGATAAAAACGGTTTGATTAACAATTGAATTGACTTGTAAGTAAAAATAGAGACTATGGTGATATGCATGATTATTGCCTCATTTTTTCATTTGTGAACTCAAAGGTGTCGCCTTTTTGTTTACTTATATAAAAACTCAGGAATAAATATCCATATCACTCCTCAACTCAGTCAATGCTTAATTGTATTGCGGTAACCAGTCAAGATTCTTAAATAATTGCTTAAGTTGTGTTTGATGATATTTAGCGATAAGAAAAATAGAGAACATCTTGTGAGGTATATAAATTCTGTTGATTGTTACGCACTTAAGTCTTTATCATTGTTAAAAAGTTGTCCCTGTTTATGATCAAGTACCTTTTTTCACATGAGTAGAGAAAGGAAATGTTTGCAGACTTTCTTTAGGAAGTAACATTTTTAAATCTAGTCGACTCAATCCCTAGAATACTCTATTCTAAGTCAGGCAACATCCCATCTCCATCTTCCAATGTACTGATTCACTCATTTAATGAGTGGGTCATCAGTCCTGGCTAAATTGTGACATGGTCATACTCCTCTTGACAATGAAATATTTGTATAAGTGTAAAAAGAGGAGTCACTTTAAGAAAGGGTAAAACTGGTGAACTGCATTGAGGTATTATCTAAACTGTATGAACATCTTAAGGTAAATTTACATAAATGTGCTTTAAAACAGGTTACATCCATGAAGGTAAGGAGTTCCAAAGTCTCACTATATTTGGATATAAATAGTATAAATGTTCACCTACTGTTGATATGAATTAATCATTACCTTTTTGATCCCACTCATAATTGTTTTAACTCTTGGGTTTCTTTAATTGTTTACCTCGTCAAAGGGCCATTGTAAGAGTGGCAGCAATGTCAAATTTCACCCTTTTCAAATAATATTGAATTGAGTTGAATATTGGTGTGACATAGCTTTGCTTTCCTGATCTAGTATAAGTGCTTTTAGTTTGCAAGTGAATTAGGGGGACATCTAACTGGTTATTTTTTAGTTTTAAATAACATATTTAGTTTTATTCTATCTCTCCTTTTGTCTAATGGATCCCAACCCAATCTGTTCATGTTTACCTTAGTTTAACTTGGCAGTAAAGTAAAACTCCCAGTTACAAATCTCCCTACTATTTTCTGTATTTGTTCTATAACTTCTATGTCATATTTGTTGTGAGGGCCCCAGACTGTGTAACCTTATACTAAGATAGGTCTAACTATCTCAGCCCATTAAAAATTCTTTCCTTCTAGCTCCCCCCTCTTTTCTTTTAAAAAATATCTAATAAATTTATACCTACCTGGTAGCAGTTTAGTTCATTGGATGTATTGTAAGTAAATGTAATTAACATTATTAATATTATTCATTTCAAGTGTACAATTTCTAAAATCTTGGCTTTTATTTCATCTATTGCGATCCTCAATAGAATCTGTATTTTTATGTACCCAATTATTAATCACTCCCAAGTAGGTAGCTGCATGGGTCAATTGGATTTAGATATTATGAATAAATTAGTAGTTAAGGATTGATGTGGTTTTATAACCTAGCTGAAGACCACAGACACCAACAATGCTTGATAAGATTAAAATAACTATACTCAGGTATTGTGTGATTGAGTTTGTAAGACTATTTATTGAATATTTAGCCCAAAATGTGTTTATTTGATTTGATCACATGTATATGAGTGCATATGATATATTTTTTGTTAAGTGATTAAGGAACCAAGATTTTTTGTTTAAACATGAAATTGTTTCATTCTTAGTTAATTGATTTTGTCTTAAAAGTAGATCTTTAATTCTCTCTTCAAAATTATATTATTTATAGTCAAGCAAAAGTTGCTACTAGCGCTTGACTAAAAATAATATAATACAGTTATCGCTTGAACAGGGAATTAAAAAGTGTAGAGACTTACCCTAACAAGGCCTTGTTTGTGATAGCTCTCGCATGATGAAAAGGTATTCAGAGTCAATGGACTTGTGTCTCTCTGACGGTGCATATTGAGCTATAGTGATCATCATTCTCTGTATGTTGTAGTGATTACATTTAGTTGACAATGGAAATATTATACATTGATGTTGGTTCTTTGAACACAGGGCAAGATAACCCAGTTGGTAGAGCATTGCCCTGGCAGTCAATTTGAGAAGGACCGATGTGGATTGGAGTCCTACTTCTGGTGGAATTTGTCTGACCTTTTCAGAAATTTAAATTTAAACTCTCTACAATATTATTCCCTGATTTATGCTTAATTTTAATGAATTTCTCCTAAGTGTATTAATTATGTTTGATTAATTTCTTTTCATAGGATGCACTTGCAGAGATGGTGGTGATGTGTTGTCGATTTTTGTGTTACTTTTGTCGTACAAGTCGTCAGAACCAGGCAGCCATGTTTGAGCATCTCAGTTATTTGTTAGAAAACAGCAGCATGCTTCTTGGTAAATATTTATTTTTCTAAAGAGCAGGCTTCCATTTTGATGTCTATATATTATATTTTTTCAGTTGATAATATTTTGCTGCAATATTTTAGATAATTCATTAGAATATTTTTAGAGGAACAACGATTCAAAGTTCTTAAAACAAGAGTAGAAGATAATATCTTATAACTATAATTCTATACAAAATTAAACAAAATCTTTGTAATGAGAAAGGAATTATACCTAGAAGATTGTTTTTATCTATTTTGCAAAGTTGTTGATTTACATGTACTGTCTACAATTGTGCTTCTTCTTTAACTATTCAGAAAAAGTATCTAAAATATCTAAAAATTACCTTTCTCTTTCCCTAGCCCGCCCATCTCTGCGTGGGTCATGTCCCCTTGATGTTGCTTACTCCTCTTTGATGGACAACAACGAACTTGCACTAGCCCTCAGAGAGATTCACTTGGAGAAAATTGCAAATTACTTGTCAAGATGTGGTGTACAGGTAAATAAAATAATCAGTTTTAGATACCACAGTTTTCCCATGTACAACTGACAGCCAATTGTGAACACTCCGAAAGGAACAGAAACGAAAATAAGTTGCTTGAACAGACCATTTTGGACCGAGGCGACTCAAAATAAACAAGTTCTAGTAGTAGAACTGACAGCCATTGATACCTTTACAGCAGGAGACACATTAGTTTTATAATTGAGCACTGACAGCTCAGATGTCCAAGGGGTTAAGGTGTCTGTCTCTGGAGCGTGAGGTAGGGTGTTTGAATCTCGGCTGGGTCATACTTAAGTTTTAAAATAATGGGATTCTAGCAGCAGTCTCACTTGCTATTTATAGATGTATGCTAAATATAGTCTATCTGGTGTCAGTATGCTATGACATGGTAGGATATACAAGAAGTGCTGCATCTTACATCCTCTATTATCTATTGTGTTTATTTAACCCTTGTGTTTATTTTATTTAATCTTTATCAAAGGGCCATTGTAAGAGTGGCAGCAATGCAAAAATGTTACCCTTTTAAAATAAAGTTGATTGAATTTAACTGAATAGAATTGTATGCATAATGGTCTGAGTAGCACCGTTACCAAAATAACCTACCATGTGTTGATTGAGATGTTAAGCGCAGTACCTTTACCTTTAGTTGAGCACAGTACTAAGTGGTTAAAAAGATAATCTCAATTTTTTGAAACATCCTTCTGATATATAAGATGTTTTAAGTCAAGATGAGACCACTGTTTTACCAAATGTGTGCTCTTGTGAAAAAAATGTATTTTTTTCTTTGTTATTGCCCCTTACATTTTTTCAGACTTGTGTTGTTAGTTTTATTTTTGTGAGGGTGCTAAAACCTTTGCTGAAATTGTATTGGCTGTGAAAATTTATAAGAAAATGTAAACATCTGTATTTTAAGCTGTTTTAAAGTAATAGTGGAACATATCTGAGCATTCAGTTTGTTTGATTATTTTTTAAGCCGTTTACAATTTTTATTTAACTCTTTTGTACAGGTGAATGCTGAGTTGCTAGAAAAGGGCTACCCAGATATTGGCTGGGACCCTGTGGAGGGGGAACGTTTTCTGGATTTCCTCAGGTTCTGTGTGTGGAATAACGGTGAGACAATCACTTTGAGTTTTTTCATCAGAAGAAAAGATTTTGAAAATATTAAAATAAACCTGTAAAAACTGTTTGTTTTTTTGGAGACATTGTTTTCCTTATATAAAATTTTATCACTTCTTTTTAAATTTCAAAATGCAAACAAGAAATGTGTTAATCTTTTAAGCAATGGAGTGGTCAACACAGACCTATCAACCATGTTTTGACCATTTTTTCAGTACCCTAACAGACTACTACAACCAAAACTCCCTAAATGCCAATTAAGGTACAACACAAGTGTGTATATTCCACCTCAACAATCACCACGCACACAGAAAACTAAAGATCATATAGAATGGCGAGAGACTGTAGTACGAAAACTTACATGTCTACCTTAGAGTTACACTGGACCCAACACTTTTGCTGAGCATACAAAGAAGGTGATGGCAAAGATGGCTACAAGAAATAATTTCCTGGGGAAGCTTGCCAACTCTAACTGGGAAGCAGATCCAAACACCTACGGACAACAGCCCTAGCTCTGGACTGCTCAGTTGCCAAATATTGCTCAGCAGTGCTGTCTAAATCATTCCATGTCAAGCAGATTCATCAGGAGCTGAACGAAGCATGCCACATAATAAGCTGTGAGCTGATACAAACCCCCTTGCCAGTGCTCTACAGATCAGCTGGCATAGCACCACCTTACATCAGGCGAGATACCCACACAAAGACACAGAAACACAAACAAGAGACGGACACAAGGCACCCAATCTTCAACTATGACAGACCATGATCAAGGCTGAAGTAAGAGAATATGAGCAGGGAACCACTTGTACTGACCAAGACCTGTGAGAATACAACCAAGCAGCCCAACATTGTATCCAGCATCCATGGGTGCGATAAGCTATGATGATGACTAGTTTTCTCGTATTTTGATGCCTTATATATTAAATACTTTCTAAAAATTATATTGATTAACATAAGTTTATAAATAAATATATTTACGATCAATCAAATAATAATGATTGCCAGTAGTATGCTAACACAGAAACTTATCTTTCCTGTTAAAGGGAAGTAATTATCTCTAAATAGAATTCTAATTATCTAACTCAAGAATATTCTATATTGTTGGAGAAAAAACATTGGTTACAAAGGATTTTCCAATGTATAATCTTCAGAATTCGATATTGGTAAGATTGTTGTAATTTGATGTTACTTAAACCCTTTGGAGCATTAGGTGCTAATTTTCTGTGCTTAAATACCATCAAAGTATATCTAAACAAATTATAATTTTGTACTTACATTATTCTCTAAAAAAGATATTCACAAATCTAAATGTTGTGTATTGCTATCTATTAAAACAAGCCATACAGTGAATGCAAAAGACCTATTTTTAGTTATAATGTGTACAATTGATGGATATTTAGCTAATATGTGGTTGTACTTTAATAAATTTAGACTTTAATCCCTATTAACGTTTTTGTATAATTGTAGTTGTTGGCGTATAGATCCTGCATTTTTGGTTAAAATCATGAATTTTTAGGTTTTATCGTTCATTTCATTCTTGGGGGTTGGCGGGGTCTATTAACACTCATTTGGTCCGCACTAACATATCCGTCACACATTGTGGCCTTTTCTTTGGCTTAATTTCCGTCTCAACTAACGTCAATGTTTTATCTACTTGGTAAATGTGCAGCAAAATGTTGTTTAGTATGAGAATGGGTTTTTAAATATGTCTAACTTGCTTTTAATGTATACTGTTTTCATCATGACACAAGATCTATTTTCTATGTACTATATATCTATTCATACAATTTGAAAATACAAGGCATGTCATCATTATCATGATTTTATAGTCTGGTTTCCATGAAGCATGGATAAGACTTTTCACCCAGAGGGCAAGCTCTAGTGCTAAACCCTTAGCCTTGAGGTCTTATGTAATATGTTGGGGTTTTCTGCCATCAGCGCATCTGCTTAGAGTAGCTCCCAAGGAAGTCCCTCTTTGAAGTCTTTTGAGAGTTGGTCCATGACTATGATGAAGAGGAGTGGCCTTAGTACTGAGCCTTTATGTACTCATCAACACCTTCTTTTCTCATTGGCCATTTGACCATTCTTGGGACATGCTTGAAGGCCTTCTTCAGTTTGATAAAGGCGAGGAACAGGTTCTTTCTTTTGGCAAGGAATTATTCTTGCACTTGGGGTATGATAAAATATGCCTCCATGGTGACCATTCCTGGCATAAAGCCAAACTGCATGTCATCTATGCTCATGGCTGATCTGATGTGCTGTTCAAGTACTCTCTAAAACAGTTTCATGCAGTGTTTCAGTAGATTTAGGCCCCTGTAATTGCCTCTCTCTGTGGCATCTTCCTTTCTCTTGTAGCACTTCATGATGATGCTCATGTCCCAATCCCTGGGAA
>JAUUEB010482340.1:0-11057 GCA_032362205.1 Clione limacina | reverse complement strand
TATTTTGTTTTTTTTATTTTTTGTGTCTACATTTTGGTCATTGATGCATTCTTAAAAGTAACCAAGTATTATCTTCAGACATTTCTACGTAACTCTCTTTTGTTCTGATGACTCTCTTCTCTCCTAATACAAAGACTCAAAACATAATTCACATTCTCTTCAGTCTACTGTTACCAAATAAAGCAGTCCTCAATGGCAGTTAAGGTGATCTGCTGGCCTATTTCATGGTTGTGGTTAAAGAAAAATCGCTCACAACAGCGAAGTGTCAACAAATACGGAGCACACACCAAACAGCTGGAGTGAACTCAACGTTCGACTTCTTGTTTTTGTGATACATAGTTTGGATCATACTTTTAGAGTCAACACCTTTGACAGTGGTATTGCAGTCAAGTGTTTACACACTTATACTCAGTGGAGACGTCGAATGGAACCACGGCTCTTCTACTTTTCAGGATCAATTTCCTGTTCTCATCCGCAATATGATCACTCAGTTTGCCTGCCTGATTACGGAATTGAAAGGGCTAAGATGAAAAAAAAATACAAACAGTAAAATCAACACACATGGGATTGACTGAAAGTATGAGCCAATGAAAGAAGATGTGTAAGAAGTGAAAGAAGACTTGAGCACTTTAAAAGGGAAATATGACAGCTATGGACGGAAAACACGAACTTGATGTTAATTCGTAAAGCTATGAGATAGCCAATCATGCTGATCGTGTGTGTGGCGTGACGAATACGATTGCTAAGCTTTAATTTGCTTAATTTTTGTTTTTCATTCAGACCTAACTATTAAATACCAGAAGAAGTCCCAGGAACAGATTGTCCTATCCAGGTTGGTTAATCCATCTTATAGCATTAAATGTAATGATAGTCTAAGTATTTGCATTTGTCATTTACATTTTAAAATCAAGCAGTGCAACAAACAGGGAAATTTAGTATTTATAATTAATTGTACCAGCACAGTGTTTAAAAACCCCATTTATTTTGTGAAGAAGAACTACAAGAATACAAGCATATAGAACACATACGAATGAAAAGGCTAGGATACAAATAAACGGACAAAACCACAAACGCAAACACTCAATTTTTGAAAAGGTATAGTTTGTCATCGTTTAACGTCTGTCCCTCAAACATTGAGATTCAATGGTTTTCCCCATCAAATATTGTCTACTCTCGGCATTCTGCGATCTTATCATATATATTTAAAAATAACTTTATTCTTAGAAATTGAGAATGTTGTTTTTAAAGTAGTGCTTTCAACCTATATCCTACGACCCTTCAGAAGATCTAAAGAATGCAAATTATTTGTGTATTACGTTGTTTTCCGTAAATAGCTCAGGTGTATTCGTTTTCTGAAACTATGCTGAACCTTTAACAACACTAAGGTCTTCACATTACACTGTAGTCTCTCTTAAACAACCTGTAAAGGCTTTCATTGTCAAATTTATTTTAGCGTACTTGTTAATGTACTGTCTGCTTTGCAATAGGATAAACACATTTATTGTCAATCATATTTTTGACACATCCACTAGTCTTCTTCCAGTTGTGATCTTTTAATGTTTACTGTAAGATTATCTTTGCTCAAACGTTAAAGGACGTTTTCAAAACAATTTTGTTTAATACAAAGCCAATCGGACTCGGTATAACTTTGACGTTGTTATTCTTTTTTTCATTATTGTCCATCATTGTTGTTTAATGGAGAAACAATAACACATATTATCAAAAAGATTTCATATGGTGAGCGATATATATACTTTGACATCGCATATAGGAAAACACAGAAGAACACTATAGACTTGGAAACTGATGGTTGCAACCCTCAGGAATCACCTTGCATAGCAAGCAAAATATAATAAAACCATGAATTCCCCTTAAAATACATCAGATGAATGATATTAACACAAAATCAATGTCCTTTATTGTACAAACAAAAAACGTAAGAACATACCATGACTTCTAGGTTCATTCGGAGGGAAATATTTATGATTGAGTCATCAATCTCTTCCTTAATACATGGTGTGTATCATCAGCGTGTCAATTAAACAGTTATATATTTAGACTTCATCAAAGATACTGAAGGCTTGTATCATATAATGTGAATGATGATTTAAAACTCATGTAATTGACCAGTATTCATAGACTGCTTTATTTCTCATAAGTATCGAAAGTATCGACACTTAGGATTGATTCTTCACATCCTTAATAATTGCACTAACCACACGACTAATGTTTTTTACACATTTGATAATAGATATTTTGTAGCTTGAAAATGTTATTAACATAATTAGTTCTTAGTGTTTTTTTTAATTTTTTTATTTGGTGAGTTTGCTGTCAACCTGGAAACAAACATATTGGTCGAGCACATGCTATGACATATGAAATGAGCTAATACATTTACTAACGTTTAAACTGTGTTGTGCTCCCCTTCAACCAAAGAGCGGTGGCTACATGGATTCAGAAGTGTTTCTTCCATCTAGACTGTAAGAGTTGCAGTTGAAAGCATAGGCATCAGACAAGTGTACTTAATGAATTGTCAACAACATTTATGTAAACCAATTAGTTTTGCTTGTATTAACAAAATATGACATATTCATAATCTTCTTAATCTACATATAGCAACTCTTTTACTTTATTTTCGCTATATATGTAATACATAGATGGGCCCAACAGAATATTACAAGCTTGTTTTGAAATGATAAAAATGTCTTTTCGTCACATCTTTTTTACAAAACATGAAAACAAGACACAAATTCCTATTAATTAGTTTTTAATTTGACTAACAGTTTGTTAGATTAGTGTACTTCAACTATGACAACATCTCTCTCAAATGTAAAAAAAATACATTTTGAGTTGGGAAGCTTAAATGACGTGGTGAAAATGTGTTAACGAAAAATAAGAAGACTTCATTACTTTTCCGGTTTGTATTGATACCCAAATGAACGTACGTGTTTTACGAGACCTATACCCAGGAATATGTGTAATATAATGATGATGATTGAATGGTTTTTTGAATTGTGCCTAACACTCACTTCAAAGTTATGCCTATCTATGATAATTGCCCCTATGGTTGACTTGCAATCAACACTTTCTAATGAGTTTACTGAATGCTTGTGGATATGATGTAGGTACAAAGAAGCAGCGACGTAAGTAGTTAAGCTGTCTTGATTGACAGGTGAAATAAGTATAAAGTAAAATAGTATGTTTTGTACAAGAAAAAAATAAGTATTTTTGCACGTGATAAATAGCTAGGTGATTGCATCTTCGTTTGCAATCTTCATAATTAAAGTTGTTTACTTAACCTAAGATTGGTTGAGGTACATTGAGTACACGGTAGTGTTCGTGTATTACAGGTTAGCTGCAATTCTTGTTTGTTTCCGACGTGTGTAATCAGGAATAAAATCCTGATTTTAGTAGGCCATTTTGTTCGTAAAAATGCCTCAACCGGGATTTGAACCTCACATCACCTGCAATAAAGACAGTTGGCTAATTGACTGAGTAATCCAGCAACACATGCGTACGGATGAGTGTATTATTACAATTGGTTGCGCGGGCTTAGCAACTAGCCGGGGCCTCGTGAACTACGTTATATGTGAATGCGTAATGCGTAACGAAAAACAGGTATAAAAATAAAGATAATCAATGTACCTCAATGGTCTTTGAATTGAGATCCCCCCGATCATACTGCAGCTCGCAGCCAAAAAAATACAACCCCGTGCCAATATACACACTCATCTGACATATTGAGTCGACCTCATGAGTGTGTAGATACCATTTTAACGCCTGATGTTGCGATCGAGATGGTCGCGAAACGTCACGTCGTTTCAAGACAGAGTAATTGACGTTAATTGATTATCTTTAATCAATCATGACTGCAGATAATCTACATTCGAGAAAGGTATCAAATTAGTTTTAACAAATTCCATGTTAGAATATCAACCTCGTGTTATAATTCCAATAACTATGCGTGTAACTCACTTGCATAATAACTCAGTAATGAACGTAGGATTATCTTCGTCACGTGGTATGCTCTCTTCTTTCACATTGGAATTGATAAGCGCTAATAATCTTTTTGAAACATCTTTTTTTGAGACAACGTAATGATCCCTGCATTTTGAAATAACCCTCAAGAACAGGTTAAATAAGAGGGGAGCTAATCTTATAAAAATGGAGCTAGGAAAGTTAAAAACGGTGAATCTATACACGTTTTTTCTATGAAATCGTGTAGCGATATCTTTTTTGGATTTAAAGCCTAACTTTCGTAGTTGCGTTTTCCTGTCCTGTGTTTAGCCGTCGTTGTTGCGTTTTCCGTTCCGGCGTTTTCGTTTTAATTGGTTTATGTAAAAGAAACATAAAAAAATACTCTCACCCTCTGTCCTAATTGGTAAATCTGTCTTACATGTTCGGATAACGGGGCATCTACTAGTGTAATTAAATGAATATCTCGCAGTTTAACAGACTGTTTTTCTTTCAAAAAGAAATCGAAACGATGGAAACACGATTCCTTTCTTGCCGTGTTATCTTTGGCAATCACTTTAGCCAACATCCTAAAATAAACTAGGTTCCCGCATAATAAAATACAAAACGTATTAAGTTACTTTGCATGCCTCCAATATATATGGCCCAAATGCTTATATCAACTTACTCGGTTTTCCCAATGTTATTTCGTATGCTCCCGGGTTAAAACGTAAATAAGTATACCACTAAAGATTATATAATGTGTATCTGTTGTCACAATATAATCTTCTTCTCTTGTTTGCTCTACTCTTACTTCTATAGAACAGTATTACAAGTTATGGCAGGACATTTTTTACGGCTCATTGTTGTCTCTATTAACAGCTTCCATTTACAATACTGTGTATTAAGTTGTGTACATCACTCAACACAAAGACCATGTATATTATTTCTGCGTAAGTTAATTCTCACAATGATTATTTTTTGTTGAAAGACATGTTTCAAACTATGTTACTCTCAGGAATGAAGGACTACAAGAATATGGACGATTGAAATTATCAAAATAAAGACTGAAGCTTTAAACTGATAGACCGAAATGTGCGTAGCTGTAAACGTTTTGAATGAGTTTTGAAAAACGTATTGTGATATTGGGAAAGTTATCAACACGATAAATCCTGGGTTTGAATCGATATAGGGCAGCATAATTAATGTACATTTTCCCTTTCTTGGTCCTTGGACGTGAAAATAATATTCTTTGGTTGCAAGGAGCAAAAATTATTTAGGCAAACTAATACTTATAATATTTAACAGTATATGTTGTATTGTAAGCATGTTTGCTTGCTTGCTTGTGACTACATTTACTCAAAAGTCTCAAGATGGATAATGCTGTACTTAGAACATATGATAACTTACATACCGAATAGTTATTTCAAATAATAAAATTAATAAGAATGAAACTATTTGAAATTTAATGAATTTGTTTCGTTTTTTCCTATATTCATTTGTAAAATAATATGAATACGCTTTTACAATAACGGCCCCTGTTAAACAAAAGCTCAATATATAACAAAACTTACTGCATTTTAACGATCTTTGCTTGCTTGCGTCATCATTGCCTCAATAGTCCCTTGATGGATTGAGCTGTAGTCTGGCCATATATAATTACAAACATACCAAATGAGTACTTAGATTGATATAACTAATGAAAATGCAACTATTCGAAATTGTAATAATGTATTTTGTATTTCCCTAGTTTTACTTCATATGATACTTCACAAACAATTCAAAAAATATATCGATAATCACGGCCATCTTTGTTTGGGGCAAAAAGTCATTACCCTTTATTTTTTATTTTTTGCAAATAAGGTTATACGTTTTCTGTTATTAATCGTGTGATTCATTAATCAAGGTTTGGGGTTAATATTATACAATTGAAAACCATTCTAAGGCAACAAATCGAAAATAAAATACAGTTTACGTTTCCCGTTCTCAGGAATATAAGATAAACATACGCAATCTTAAAGAAAGATAAAACGAAAATCCCGAGATTGAAATAGAAAAATAATAATACTTTGCTTGTATAATGCTGGATTGATCTTTTCTTTATACGTCTAGGAGTAATGTTCACCCACCAGAAGTGCTGACACATTTGATCTTGTAATCAATTTCATTCAAATTTCTGTCCATAACGTATGCTATTATTTTTTATTGAAAGTTTTTGTTGAATGGTGTGATGATGTTGACGTTACACACTTCGTATTACCCGATTTCCCTTGTGCGTTCCGTTAAGTGCATGGCGTAAAATCTATACTTGAGAGTAGAAATATAGCTTTATTTCGACATATCATAGCTATATACATAAGACAAAAAGAAAATAGAGACAGCAAAATTTCGATATTCAAAAAGTATTTAAAAACCAGTTTTTAAATGGTAGTTTTTATTTTTATTTAGACCAGTAGGCGGGATAAATTAATGATTATTTGAAATGTGAGGATTGTTAGAAAACAGACGTATGAAAAGGAGTTCACTTCCACAATATACCAACCAACTGCGGGAGAAACTGCGAATAAAAGGTTTACTTTTGACGAATTTTTAAATGTTTAGTTTTCATCTTAAATTTGAACAAAAATATCATTTGCTTCAGAGGCACACAAAAAGCAATGCACATCTTGTAGAGTAAAACAATGAATACTGATACTTTATGTAAGTACAACATGCGACTTGTCAGCTCTTTGGCCTTAAAACGGTTGTTCTTTGATTTTGATAAGTATTTTTGAATATATTTTATTGACAATATTGTAATAGCATGTGTTCGAAAAACTAATATCTCAAACCACAGGTGTATTTTAGCTCTTTCAAAAGACAAGCACAATCACCTAGACCTACTAGACATTATCATCTCAGCTCTCAACTTAAATGAGATGTTCTTCTCTGAACTATCTTATTATTAGGTTGCAGTATTAAAGTTTCCGTTAAACTGTTGGTTTTAAAGAAACATAAAGTTATTAAAGTGTTTTTTTGTATGGTTATCGCTTACTATTGATTTGCAACACAGGAACAGACATCCAGGGGATATGAGATGAAACACGATATGAAATAGCACAGTTTGTAAATATAACAAACAATTCATGTCAAATGAATACAAACTGATTGATAACTGAACCTTCCCTTTTTGGAATTGTTATCGCATAATGATTAGTAATTGAGCTTGATAGCCTCACAGCATGCTACCCAATGAAAGGTGTGTCTTAAAGCATCAGAGTTGATAATTATGTAATTGTTCGTAATCAAAACCTTATTTTTTCAATTGGGCAAAATAACTGTGCATATCCATTGAATATTCATAAGTACAGTGTCTAAAATGAATATAACTAATGTGTCTAAGATGAGTTAGCGGAAATTAACTTCCATAATTGTCAAACTCTTTTATACTTATTTCCAAGTTTGGGTTTTCAGGAGTAGAATCCTGATTGTATAACAATTTAAAGAAAAAATGACTCAACAGAGACGCGAACTTAGATTTTATAATGCCTCTAGATGCCCTTAGTGTGCCAATGTATGTTCCAAAACTTTAAAGCATACATGTTAAGCTAAGACAAATAAACTTAGAACATGATCACTTATCAACTAAAACATAAGTGCTTGGTCGTATATAATGTAATCGGAATCATAATGCGGCTATTGAAATAAAGCGTTTGTTTTTAAACGGGTTTTCAAAGATTAGTTCATTAAAGTTTCTGACGTCATAATTAATTGCAATTTATTAATTCCTCAATAAGTTCTTGAACAACTTGTTAACCGTTAAAGATTCACAAAGTTAGGGGTTTGCAACCGTTGAGAGTGATACATAAAATGAGTTGTCAAAAGTAACAGTGGTATTGATTCTGCTGTTCAAAAGTTATAAAAAAAACAACGTTACATATTTTACTCTGGACGGATTAAAACAATAGCGTAACAACTAAACATAAAGTGTTGCTAATGTTGTAGATAACATTGATTTTGCCAACAGTATTATTTCCTTTTTTCTACGGCGCTTATAATATATCTTGGCGTATCCTTAATAATTGCCGATTAATGCGGGGATTTTTTTAAAACCTTTTAATGATAGAAGAATTAATTTCCAAAAGGTATATTTGACAAACCAACACTTACTTCGGCAAGGCTATGGGTGATTTGAAATCCGAACCGTATAAGAAGTTTACTTACACCGTATACGTCGTTATGCACATCGGGATGAACTTTAGGTGCAACGATGCAGCTAGGTAAATAGATAAGCTTGTTCTAGGGACAGGTGAAATAACGATCTAGTAAAACGTTATGTTTTTTACAACGTGCAGTGACTGTTTTTAACTTGAAAAAGTAGCTAGGGGATCCTTTCTTCGCTCGCTATCGTCCTTATTGGAGTTGTTTTTTGCCGCGAGATTTGCTAACGTCTATTTAAGATTATTCTAAACAGAAACGTTAACCCGTGCACTATTATTTCTGGTATCTATGCTGCAAGTTTAAAGCTTTGCATATTTGTTTTTTAAAGTAAGAAACAGCAAACCTGTACTTCATCATAACCTCTCAGAGGCGAAATCCATTCATTAGGTCGTTTTCAATAAGGACTGATTGATAAAATGTTTATGTTCTCGAGACAATGTTCTCAGGTTTTAAAATTGGTTATCGTTGAAAATTATGAACTAGTGAAGTTCACTATGTATCTATGTTTGTGTGTCATTGTCAGTATTTTTCGGCCTAGTACTTTCAAACGTTGTGTCTTTAAAAGAATGTCAACGCATTTACTCAGTCTCATTCTGATGCTACTATATTTAATGTAAATGATTAACACAAATACATTGGCTGTGGCGGATATTTCCGCAACAACTTGCATATATCCCTTTAACAATAATCATCACAAAAATGTAAACTTATATCAACATGTTGTTTTTATAATTTTTTTTAAAATGGATAATTTTTTTAGCTAATGACGATTATATTTAAATCCAAATTCAAAATATCAAAGATCAAACTATGTTTATGCAAAAATCTAAATTCGAGGTATTCAACCTTTTGTTTCTTTTCGACATCTTCCTCCAAAATTTGAATTAATATATTATGACAAGTGAATACATAATCCACTTTTGCTTGATGGCATTTAACTCCGAACACAATACAGTTTAGGAAATATTATAGTTAGCAGCGGAACTATAACGTACAGCTTATAACATTTCTTACAAGAACCCAATTTACACCAACAACCTAACTGTACGTTTAAGTATATCTACACAAAGTTGCAAAAGTTACAAAAAATGTATTCCAATTAAAAAAAAAACTCAGACGTTCACTAAAAGTGGAAGAGACTTCTCAAGACTTATTCATCAGTTTTGTCTTACATATGACACACTTTCGTCAATACAAATACAATAATAAACAGCTTGTGTCGTTTAGGGCTTTAATGACGCAAACAATGCGGTGGTAACAATACATAGAAATGCCTAGTGTCTTTGTTTCGATAATTATGATTTTCATCATTAGTTGCAAAATATCTGACACCAAAACAGTTTATTTATTAAAACAATTGTGGAAAAACCCTTTTTATACTATTTTTTACAACTATTCCGCAGATTGAAAATTTCAACTTTTGGCAAACGTTTACAAGATATCCCAACATTGAACAGAAACAAAGGATTGCCCATATATAAATATATGTTTTGCTTGTTTCAATACATGTTTTTCACTCAGATGATCTACAAATATTGAATAAGCCGCCATCTTGAAATAATTAATGATTTTGTGTTAAGAGATGATTTAAATGTTGAAACTGTGGTAAATGCTTGATTCCAACAATTTCATATGGCGTCGATTAAGATAACAGATATTCTGATGTTTCCCTATTTGAAGACAACATAGCTGTTGAATAAACGTGTACATATCACTGTCTTGATCCGTTTGAATTTTATGTTGAGTTTCTGATTACAGGCCAGTGACAAAGTCGTACCAAGGGACAAAGTGACAGTTTTAACAATTGAAGTAGAAATACAATTCCTATTCATCAAGTTGAAAAAACACAATCAATAAACTCTCATAGCCATTTTTAAAACAATGTTGAAGTTTTTTATATACTTTTGTATAAACTATTTTTTTATATGTTTAAACCGAATTTAAAAGATGAAAAGAGCAGTTCATGTATATATTCGTTGTTATCAAGTCTTGTTTTGACAAAATATAATTTTGTATAATGAGCCAAATATAGTTTGTTAAAATATATAAAAAAAAAGATCGAAAAAGAACGTCATCTCAGTTGATGAGTCATATGTATTTTAGCTTGAAAACATTGAATAAAGCAACTGTATATAAGTAAAGAGTATTGTATTTATGACTCACACAGGACACCGGCAACTCTATGGTTTGTATGTTATTTTGACCCTATTCCTTATCCCTATTTTATGTTATATGCATTATATGATTACATTGAGTACTGACCGCGAAAAGCACATTTTAATCTTCAATAATCTTGATACTCTCTTAGAAAGATATAACTCAATTGTATACTACGAGCTATGATACACTGGCTTAGACTCAACTCAAACAAGACATCCAGGCATGACAATTATATAACTCTTAAGAAAGCACAGACCGATCAAACTCAAGTTTGTTTCCGTGTCAGGAGGAAACAGACACGTTTGAATAGGGAAAATAAGAAATGATCAAGACGTGTGAATGAAAGTCAAGGAGACGAACAGTATAGGGAGACAAACAAAGTGTTATACTATTGGTTATTTGGATAACTTGTAATGTAAATATTGTGTGAAATGTGAAGATTGTATTCACATACTGCAAACTCTTTATGCTGACGAGACTACCTGCTAACACCCTAACGGAGTACCTTAAAATAAAACGAAAAATGAGAAAATAAAGCTGTATTTTACAATTATTTTGGGAAGGATTATTGTGTTTTTTTCATGTATCTTCACATTAAATCAAGGATCAATAATAACGCTTATTGCATTTACTAAATGCAAATCATACACGGTTTACCCGAACAACAAACATTTGCGATATTGAAAATAAAGTGTGTTGACACAATACCACGAGGAGTTCACAAACACCTTAAAACCGCGAAG
>JAUUEB010482329.1:0-11057 GCA_032362205.1 Clione limacina | reverse complement strand
AAGTCTGGTTGTGATTTGCAAAAATCAATAAAAGTTCTAGTGAAAAAGGGATTTACAGTAGATCAGTGATGCTGCTATTTATATATTTTACATACATATTTCTAACATCCCATTCTGTTACAGTATAATTGGTGTCAAATGTGTTTCAAATAGTGCAAAAATAAGTAAACAAAGTCCCCCTACCACCCAAATATTTGAAAAATGTGTTTCAGTTCAGAAATTATTCATTATCAACTTCAATGATTTATATACCAACATCCAAACAATTTTTTTAATACATATGTCAACATAAATTATAACAACAACATTCAATAAATTGTTTTTTCTTTGCGAGATTGTATTTCCTCAATTGACAATTTGGTTTTTCCCAAGGTGGTGCATTTTACAAATCAAGAAGTCCTAAAGAAAAAATGGAGATGAAAGAAGAAAGAGAAAAGAAAAAGGTCAAAACAACATTTCTCATAGCTCAACTACTTTTTCATATAGTTCTACATTATATGTCACAATTTGTAGGTTTCAATCCGTATGACAGCTGATCAATAGTAAGTTTCAATGACACAACATTAGAGGTGAACTAGAAAAATAAACCGAAATTTCGACCTACAATTGCCTTTCTTAATGGAAACAATCTATACATTTTATGAGGTGGTAAATTTTGCACTTTAATCTGTAATCGCAAAATATATAACATTGTAAAAACAGTACACATTTAAGGAATTCAAATATGAAGACTCTTTAGGCAGGCATTGTAAGGTAAAGATTGTGCTGTATGATTTGTTGTTTTGTCTTTGTTTTTTTGGAGGTTCATTTATACATCATTGGCCAAATAACAACAATAACAATGCCATTGCTGAAAATCACACAAAAACAAGGAAATTGAAGAATGTCACCTTTGTTGAATCTAGGTTTTCCCACAACAGTGATAGCATTACTCTTTCCCATTAGTTTAACTGGCAGAGTGTAGATCACTTGGGCTTGACTGACTGTTGGATTCTTTTTGTCAGCAACTTGGCCTAAAACGTCCAGGAGTTGTTCAGGTTTGAATGTACCTGCAAGGAAATGATGTAAGTCTTGAAGCATTTGTTTATAGTACAAACAAACAAACAAAGAGTGCTCAGTGTAATATATCATAAAGTTTAAGAGTAATTATAGATGACATGGCTTATCCAATGCTCTTGACAATCTAAAAAAAACCTGCCAGGCTCAACAGAGACATACATCTCAGCTTCCTGGGAAGTACACAAATGAAAAATCTTAACATGACATTCATTGTCTATAGTCAGATACCTAATTTACACCTGGGTAGAATAAAATGTTTGTAAGTTTTCAACAGGCCCTGGTGAGAATTAACCCAAGAACCTCTCACTCCCATGTCCAGTAGCCAATCACTAATCTGATTTTATAATGAACACTCTTGCACTTTAGTTGGAATTTATAAGCCTATAAATAATACAATAAAAACCCATTGTAACAAACCTGCTTGTTTTGGAGCAAAGGAAAAAATAACATCCTGCGTCTGGCCAGGCAAGATTTTCCCATTGGGTGGATGAGCAGTGAAGTGAGCTATTCTTCTGAATTCAAACAGCCCAGGCAAAATGTTTGACTCATTCTTGATGGTACACAAGATGTCTGCATGTTCACCTACTGGACATTCTCCAAAGTCAAATTTGGCAGCTGGTGAAATGTTGAGTAAAACAGGAAGCGCAGTGCCTGTCAGGGCAACCTCAGCATAGACTCCTGAAGAATTGAGGGCGAGAAAAAGATTGATGGATATTATTCATTATTGCTTCTAAAAAGAGATAGCTTGTATGTCAAAGTTTGAATTTTAAACAAATCATGTTTTAACTTTTTAATGTATGTCATAGAATGGTTACACAATCAGGAAAAACAGGTACTCCTGCAATGTGGCAATGTAGTAATTGGTTGCATGCAATTGGGTATATTGATTTACTGCTTGCTCCATACTTTGCACAGTAATTTATGATTTTTAGAAAGTTAATTAGTAAAATAAAATAGTTGAAATAAAAAGGTTATGACACATTTCCAGTATAACTTATTATCAACTTTAGTTCTTGTATGTACTTCTCTTACAAGTTTGTTATGCATCATATTCATTTAATTTGAGTAAAACATATCCAAGCTTTTATTTGTTTTTTTCAAAATTAGGGCCATTAGTTTACTCCTTGATTCATTACAGTGTTTGGTTTTAAAAAGTGCTTTATTTGTAACATCACATATCTAGTCTAATGTACACTCATTCACCTTCAACACTAGCTTTGTGTCCTTTCAATGCATTCTCTTGATCAATGATAAAGCCATTGCTTGAGCCGATTATTTGAAGCCTCATAAAAAGAGCAAAATCTTTTCTTGGTGGTGGACAAATCTGGCTCTTCCAACCTTGTCGTGATCCATGCCACCTAGAGGAAGGCAATATAGAAACTGTTATCAAGCAATATTAAAGGCCTCCTATTCCCACTCACAGTAATCACATTTGCTTTTATTCTCTCAATTTCACTGGCTCTTGCTTATTGTAATTTATTAATATGAATCCAATTCACTACTGTTTAGATAACTATGTGTGGTATTGTGGTCTGGCTGTAAGCTACTCAAGTCAAGAGCCAGAGGTCTCAAGGTCAAATCAAAACATGCCAAACCTTTTCTCCTTGTGAAAGACAATCACAACTAGATAGAACCCATGTGATAATGGGTACCCTACTTTAGACGGGGAAAGATAAGAATAAAGATTTGAGCACCTTATAGGAAACTACCTTGTACGCTGACAGGTTGATTACAAAAGTTGAAATCTTGCAAAGCTGTTGCTAATTCACAAGAGAGGAGTTTACTTTTTTAAAATTCAATCAACTTACTAAAGTTGACTGCTCCGACTGTTGCCAAACTAACAAAACAAATAAACAAAAAGGGAGAGAAGAAATCCAAAAATTGTTTGTAATATAAATAAAAAGCTATCTGTATCTATAATTTATACCTTGGACTAAATCTGAAGAAGATAGGCACTTTTTGATAAGGTTTGAGTATGCCTTGGTTAGGAATAGCTGTGATGAGAGATGTGATTTCGTTGGTATGTCCACGTCTGCTCTTATCCTCACCTTCCTCTGCCAGTGCAGCTGTTGTTGTCTGGGTAAGGTCTATGCCCTGGGAATTAGAGATTTAAATAAAATTATACTCCTTGGTCCCTCTTCACTTTTCAGAAATGTTTTTATAATACACAGTAGTCTCCTACTAGAGGCATCAACCAAACGTCACCATGTTGTGTCTATGACTACACAAAGCCAACAGATTTTATGCATTTTTTTATTTATTAAAGCATCTCATAAGCCCTTGTAAAATTCCTAAGTATCAGAGTAGGTTAATAAATTGTGTAATAATAAATTATATAACTCATTGACTCAGACTCAAAGCCTTTCAATTATCATAACTGTATTATGCTATTCACCAAAGCATTTAAGAGGGTTTAATTAAATTAGAAGTTGATGCCCTTTTGAATATTTATAGAAATCATATTCAGTTAGAACAAGTACATTGCTATAACGATATTACATCAAGGGTAAGTTTTTAATTTTGAAAAAGTGTTCAGGATAATATTATCATAACAGGCACTTGATTATGTTGTAACATATTGAAATATGAATTTGAATTCAGTTTCAAGTTTGATTACATGTTTAAATTCATCTAACTTTTCTTCAAGATGGAAATAAAATGTTTTAAGCGGTAAGTGCCAATAGTATATCTGATTTCAATCTTTCTACAAACAATTCAAAATTGAATCAAGTAGAACATTAAAAATAAGAAATGATAATATTGAGACACAATGAGCTCTGTCTTTCTTACCAACTCTTGGGCGATGGCATCCTCATCTACAACAGCTACAAAGTTGACAGGTTCTGGACCATTGTTGTAAAGTAAAGCACACTCAGTACGGTCAGTGCCATAATATGTATTGCCAAATCGGATGCACTGGACTTTGCTGTTGTCCCCTTCATAATTCAGTAGCTCTAAAGCTCGTTCTGTTACATTTCCACGGATCTTCAGTTTTGTCATATCTTTGCCTTCAAGGTATATCCTAGCGGAAAAGATGGAAAATAAAGATCAAATTTCCAATGTTCCAATACATTTGATGTATGAAACCACAGAATAGATTAATTTTCAAAAAAGATTCAATAGATACACCAAGAGTTATAACATTCTTTTTTTGTTTAAAAAGAAAAACGCATAAATGAAAAAAAACACTATTCAGCCTTAAAATAAGATGAGAAAGTTTCTATCAACAAAGAACACTTTCCATTAAAAAATGTAATCTATAAATACTTTGCCAATGTTTTAAAAAATGACTACACTCTAGAATAATGTCTATGATTAAGGGGCACTCGGTACAAAAATAATATCCAAGTAAACTTACTCAGCCTCTTCAGTAAACTTTCCAGGGATCCTTGTGACATATTCAACCTGTGTGAATGAACCATGAATATTGGAGTAGGATTTAATTATTGCTTTAGTTTATGAATACTCCTAACCAAATAGGCACAACACACTTCTTTTTTCTTGCTATTATTAGTTAGATACATTAACATTGAAATTTGTCACTATCAATAAGTCACACAATTAAAAATCAATACTATTGCCAGTTTTTTTACCTTGTTAATTTGAAAATGACTAAATGAAATGGGAAGTGGATTAGACATAACTTTAAATAGGTGCTTGGTACATGCTGCAGGAAGAATCAAAATCAAACGTCACGTTTTTTAAGAATATGCTATTTGGATATGGATACATGAATTTTTCCTTAAGTCAGTATAGTTATAGAAAAAATATGTTTCTGTATATTTGTATGGAAAAAAGTAAATTTTTTTAAAACATCAAGTCAGGACTGTAGACGATTGTAAAACCATTATCTAACTATTACTATCCAAGAATAAAATGGCAAATGAATACAGTTAACTCTACAACAGCATATGATCAAGATTGTTTAAGGTATAAGGCGTTCAAATTGAACAAAATTCACTATCCCTTATATAAGAGTCAGAAAAGACACCTGATGACATTTAGATTTCAATGTCTAAATCTTCAATCCTCACATTGTCTGTTCCTATCAATTTGGTCACTGTGACCATAACTAAGAGTCTGATGTTGATTAAATTTAATAATAGCTCAATTTTGTTTAAGCAAATGAAAACAAAGTCAACAATAAATACATAAAACACATAACAATGGGCAAAAAATGAAACTTTTCAACTACCTTAATCTTCTGCTCACTGTATGGTGGTATTGTGCCACTGTTTGGGATGATTGCAATTGGTTTATCTCCAGGGTATTTGACTTTGAAATCTCCACTTTTAGAGCCAGCGTTTGTGAGTGTGATCTCCTTGGCAACCACTTTACTGTTGGCCACCACTGTGCCAAAGTCCACCTCATCATCAAAGTCCATGATGGGTTGGCAAGGATGACTGCAATCAATAGAAAAGAGTTATTTAAATTAACCATAAATTTTAAGATTAATTATCAATTGTCTCCAAAAGCTTACCATCAGTTTCACATATATCAGGAGCTCAGGGGGAAGGATCGAGATGGGCACACATAAAAAAGATTTGGTCAGCATTAATAGTGGGAGAATGATCACAAGTTACATAATTCAATTGAACTTACAATAACATACATACATTCCTCTTAGTGAAAGCTTAAAAATTACCAAATAATTCCTCTGTACATCTTCATGGCATTAAAGAGGCAGGACTTTTAGAGGATTATCTTTTATATCATATTATGGATACATAGATCCCAGAAATCTTAAAAGGTGCAGTGTCACATTCATTGAACTTGAAATAAATATAAAACTAAAACACAATGCGAAAGCTAACAACCTGAAAATGTGGTACAATAACTGTATCTTCTATCATATCATTACAAAGTAAGAATTTCAGACTCACGCGAATATTGGTACTTCAATGACATTTCCGTCAACAGTTAGAACAATCCTGTCCTTTTCCTCGCCTTCTTGACTAGATTCATAATACACAGTTGCAGATACACCAAGTCCTGATGCCACGGGTTCCTCAGGATTTTTTACTTTAATGGAAAAACTCTGAAAATAAAATAATAAGTTTTTCATTAAGCTTATGTGAGAGTGGGGCATTTGTACATGTATTTGATGTGTGAATAAGGAGAGAACGTATATATTTGCCATAGACCGTGTTCATAAAAAAAATAACACATATATATATATAAAATAAAAATATAACATACAAGATTTTAAACTTTGTTAGATTATCAAAATGTGATGTCATTTACTGAGTTACAAATATCCCTCAAATTTAACATGGATAATAGTTCACATGTGATGATCATTCAATAACAAATTTGACCGTAACATTAGAAAATATATATTTAATTTCTTCTAAATAAATGATCAATACTTCATGTTGTAAAGATGAGTATATGAATAAACAAAAATTTAGTAAATTTGCTATATCATTTATATATGATCAAACACAAAATAAATTAACAAAAAAAACTCTACATAAGAACCATTAACATCAAAATGAGTCATCCAATATTTACTTTTATGATTGTATTCAAGTATTGTGGCTATTTGCTTGATGTATCTTGTATAGGGATATAGTGTACTCTGGCAGAGAAGAAGCCTGAATTAGAAAACTGACATTCAACAGTTTTGATGTCATTGCCTCATGGGTCAAATGTTTCAGTTTTGTATTGAGCTGCCACTCTTCCTAAACAAGCATTTCATGAGTTTCATGTTTTGCAAAAGTCATTTACTCATACAAAAGAAACAGTTATATTTAGAATGGGGATTTCATACTACAAGGTAGATATATCTTGGTCGGAAACTAACACTAAACATAAGAATCAAGTAAACGTTGACAGATTGTCATATAATTAGGCATTGGTTTTAAAAAGTTTTGTTCTGAACAGATTAAGAAAAATAAACCGCAAGGAGAATAAAAATCAACTATAAAATTTATAAAAGTAAAAAATGATAGAACCATAAGCAAGGCAGAATAAAGTCAACATCAGCATAATCTCTGAAGAATACATATCAAGAGTTGTTTATTCAAGCTTAGAATAGCTAATTAGGTATAATAAATACTGCTATTTTTTACAACATACATGCAAGACAATCAAAATGTTTTGCAATAAATTCAAATTTAGAAACAGGATTGTATCTGGTCTTAAACCATGGCTGCTCTACAATGATTGTGAAATATCATCATATAATACCCAAATGGAGGAATTTTTTTTTACCTTTATAAGAAAATCCTATAAAAAGGAGAAATTTGATTTCTTTACAATAAGGACATATGCACTGTTCTATTCAGAAATGTACAGCAGATGTGTTGCCATACATGATTCCAGACCGTCAGTGTAAAACATTTCATTTACTGATCACAACGAGGAGCAAAGCACTATGGTTATGTAATGTTTTGTGTGCATCTAAGGCTTAATAAATAAAAAAAACATTAAGCTAATTCTGTTCAAATCTAATGTGTTGATGTGAAATGACTAAGTGTTCTGTTACTTTGCTTTATCTTTCTTCTACTTAAATATATGCATATTAGATGTAGATTCCTGCTCCTCCATTCCTGATCGCATATTCGTCAGATCCATCTGTGTAGACTCTGGTCTTATCTTTCTTTAGATACTATGTTTCTACATACTTCAGTGTAATAGATATTTTTTTAATGATCATTTTGTGCAGACGTTTTGCCATTGCCAGGTTTATGAGTTTGATTCTCTTCCATGTTGGCACCGTAAGGCATTTTTTAAAGTTGCTGTTGGAGACTTCTTCCCTGGTGGACAAAATATCCTTGCTTTATATGTTTCTTAACTAGTTTTGACATTATTTATTCACACAATTATCTAATAGACTTTTGTATATTGCTTATTGTGAAAGAACCTTTTGGTCTCTGCGCCCTTCCAGGGAATGCGGTCAGTAGTGCTTTCCAGATCAAGATTGGTATAGATTGTATGCCTGTATAGGAATCTGCTCCCACATTGATCCTGCTAACATTATCCTCATAAGGGAGAGGTATCTTGGCTCTTGCTTCTACTTTCCCTGCCTTATGTATCCATGTCAGTCTCTTATCAAAGGTCAGGCCTAAGTTAATAATTTTTCTTCATGCTTAAGTATTTATAGATTGAATCTCAGCTAAGCAATCTGACTATTACAGTATGTGCATTCTGTTTTCAGCACACAATTGAACGAAATCATCTACAAAGAATGCTCTGAGGACTCTTTTTGGTACCTTGCTCATGGTGTCATTTATGTGAATATCAGTATCACTATTGAGCTCAAGACTCCTCCTAGGAGGACTCTTATTGTTTTCTTCAACTGTAATACTCATTGACATGTACTCAAAGACTTTCTGTTATTCAAGTACTAAATCTTTACTTAACTAATTTCTTTGAATTAAATACCCTTTAAAAGTTTGTAAACAAACACTTGTAAAATCAAATAATAGCAGTTATGTTGTACATTGTATACAAACCAACGCACAAAGCCAACTCTATATAATTGATACATGTTTATAGAAAATAAGATTCTAACACTTATTTTTTGTCTAACAAGAGTAGAGACAATCTATATCAATTTAATATGAAAGCATTTGCAACCACAACCAACATAACATCTGGAAACAAGCAATAACAAAATAAAAAGCAAGCAAGAGGCCAGATTAAAAATATTAATTAAAAAGAAAGGAAAATAATAATTTCATGTACTTATCCTAATATCTCTATTGTTCATGCACATCTAGGTAAACTATACTGAATAACATAAAAATGAGTACCATCAACCTGTATGGACTACTGCAACTGAAATCATTAACATGCTAACGAAGATATGAAAAAAGGAATCCCTTCAAAGAGAAAATGATAACAGGGTGAAGTATAAACATAAAAGCAAAATATAACTTGCTGAAAATAAACAATGTTTTTTACACTAGTTGCACAAGTTGGAGCAAATTCATCTGTCAGGTCAAGCTGTAGAAAAATCAAAAGCGTTGAATCACAATGCGTGCAAACATAATTAATCATGATCATATATTTCTTGCTGGAAGAAGTATTTAAAGTTAACTGCAATCGTTTTCTCAATATCCAAAGTTAACTGTAGTTAAATTAATTATTGCCATAAGTCTTCTTACAAACACTTGTGAGAAAAGTAGGATACATTAACAGTAACATATAGATACATTTGACAGTGTTAGTCCTCTTACTTGTCAGGTACACTGCTCAGACTTAGTCAGAGATCAAAATATAAAATATACTTACCCAAATCAAACTATAAAAACACATCTCAGTGTTGGCACAATATTATTGAATGAATTTGATCATTATTTTATTATTTTGCCATACAAATTGAAAAGAAAATAAGAATATTGTGTTTTGCTGTCCATTTGAACATAGTGAACTGTGACACCACAAAAAATGACAAGGTGAAAACTTTGGTCATGAATTTTGCGAATACAGGTTTATCTACTCTCCGCCCCAAATGTTCTTTTGATATCATGCACACAACATTCTTTTTCATCATCATCATCATTTTTGTTTTAAAGAATGCATTTTGATATTTCCAAGAAAAATCAGTTTCAATACATTCTGCAAGTCTGTAGAGAGGAATAGAGCACTATTTGGTATCTCCAGAATGCACTGACTTTGCTTCTTTGATAAACATTTGACTGTCAGGCATTTAAAGAATCATTTGCAAAAAGGCAAGCGTTAGATTTTAACTACACGTTCAAGAACATCAAACAATGAAGCATGGTATAGTTAAACAAGGATATGAATAACATGTAATCGCTACACCTTTGACAGAAGACATTTTTAATCTGAATATGTTGCCTAGTAGTTCAGGAAGTTAGAATGGTCAAGGAAGCAACCCTGCACTGTGCTAAATGTCAAATCACTTTATCAAATATGGTTAAAATTTGGAACACATGCTCAGGGATAAGAGAAGTAATGCAGCTTTGTCAATTGTATACCTTTTCTTAAAACATATAAATATATTACAAAGATTTAAAAATTGAATAACTATACTGTGGGAGATGTTGGTTGAAGCACAATTGAAAGGAAGTAGACAGGTTGTCCAAACAACTGTTTAATGCTAACCTTCAAAACCCTAGAAGATAAAGTTATTCAAATGTTTAATATAATCTTTATGTTTAAATTAATTTTCGTTAATGAATAACTGGTTAATATTATCTAGTAAGTTACCAAAGATAATGAGCACATAAGCATGGACATTTTTTAAGAATATCTCTTAAAATATATCTTCACTGTTTATACCAAGCTCAGTATGCCTCAAAAGACATTTGATTATTGATTCAACCATTTTTTTAAATTCATAAAATGCTGATAAATGTCAACAATATGCAAAATGTCCACATATTAAAAGCGCAGACAGTTATCATGAAGCAAATGCATTTAGCAATGTCTGTTTGCAGAAATTTCAAAGGCTTTTCAGATAACTCTTCTGCAAACCAAAGCTTGTTTGTTCAAATGGGTTTACCTTAGTACCAATGACTACAGTGCAGCCTGCCTTGATTATTGGCAGACTCTGATGAAGAAAGGAACATAGTGAAAAATGGAGACGCTGATCGAGATCTTCATGACTGAAGATTTAGACTTTGAACAACTTTAAATCTATTTCATGACACTTGAACAAAACTTTTTTTCAAATTTTAATTCATGAAGCTTTTGCATTACACATGTATCTGCAAATAATTGACATGTTGTACACCCTTGATAAGAGTATTCATTGAGTGGCTTACATATTCTCTCATTGCAAAAAATCCTCATTTAAACAAAGAAAGAGAGAGATAATTAAGTCAAAAGCGGTTCACATATATATCCATGTTAAGGCCAATAAATAGGGTTAGACTACTCTCAGAGTCTTTTGCTCTCTCTTTTTCAAGTATTTCTGTTTGCCTTGACGTACTAGTTCTTATTCGAGATATGTATCCGTTTTAACTAAGTACATGCAATTGCTTTTGTCCTTGGTGATTTTAAAGACTCCTGTTTTATGACTA
>JAUUEB010482318.1:0-11059 GCA_032362205.1 Clione limacina | reverse complement strand
ACAACAACAACAACAACAACAACAACAACAACAACAACAACAACAACAACAACAACAACAACAACAACAACAACAGGTGCAATGATGATGATGCGTAGTTTTAAAGAAATACATAAAGTCCACTATTACAAACATTGAATACCTCTGTTATGATCTGACTGGATGTTTCCTTATGCCTTTCGGGGGAGATTTTCCATTTGACGTTTTTAAGCTTACAATTAAAGATAGAAATGACCTACTATAAGAGTTCGTTACAAGTACTTGCCAATGGGGATTCACCAATTTCTCTAGAATGTTCCTTCTTTATAATTTCTATCAAAATTTAGGGTTGCGGGTATTACTTGCTATGACATTTGTATTTTTAGAAATTTCAAATGTGTTAGAAGGCGAATAGAAAAAAATGATAATATGTGAAATTTATTACCCAAAAGCTTGCTGTTGATAATAAAAATAATGACTTAAAATGAGTTTTAGCGATGCGTCTGTTATTTTCGTATCACGTTATTTTTCTTATTTCAACACTGCTTAACATTGAAATGTACATATACATCGAGTCCTTGAAATGAGACAAATCTTTTGAGTACCGTGATGCATATATACTTCTGGAGAGTTTATGATTCAAAATGAGCGATGTAATATGATTTAGATGAACTAAACTACGTGCTTGAATATCCATCACAAACCACCCTAACTTGAGTAATGTCCTTAGATCATTTAACGAAAAACTTACTTCATTCTCTTATTATGCGATCGTCAGAAAACTTTGTTGAATTTGAACAATTGGTCTTCTCTCTTTTACCCAAGTCAGAGGGTGAAGACTGCTGTGTAAGAAGAATTGTCTAAAATGGGAAGAGACAATTCAGAATAACTCCCTTTGAAAGGCCATTTGACAAGATTTCCAAAATACTCTAAAACCCTCCTTTCAAATGGACATAGAAATAGAAGAGGCATTCAGATACTTTAAGTTCATTTCTTTTTATTTTCTTATCGAGGTGCTGAATCATCGTTTTCAGATAATTATAGGTTTTGTGTCTGTTTGGATGAAAACAGCTGAAAAAATATATGAAAGAAGAGAAAATGGCCCTTAGGGGTATCATGAAAAACCTGGGAGTGGGCAGGCCAAGGATTATGTTTAACAATTTATTTAATCCATTCGCCCATCCTATCTTTTCATGTATCCACCCTGTCACCTTGTGTCCTTTTTCTTTTCTCCATCCATTTATGTCTATTCCCATTCCATTCTTTTATCTTTAAGGAAAAGTGTAACTTCACAGCTCAAATAAAGATTGCAATCTTTCATACGGGAATGTGTCAGGTGAAATGAAATTATAGTTTAAAATATCTTCAAACGATCATGGCTGGAAATGAAACTTGTATTAGCATAAGAATTGCAAAGGAGAGTAGTCTGTAGAGTTAGGGTGCATATTCCGGACAAATATTTTTAGTCTAAAACATTGTATGTTCTGTTATTGACACTCCATTTGAGCTATGTAAAGTTTATCGATTTTGAGTTTAGTAAACATTAGTCAAATGAGCTCACCTTTTTACCGAAATAATTTAAGGAATCAGTCGGTATTGCTTTCACATATAATTATGTTTTTCCCCAAATTAGTGCATGCTAATATTTATTCGTAAACTGAAATGAAAACCGTTATTTCAGATTATCTATTTTCCGATTACAGCACTTAAATAGTACCGCCAGCTATAGATATACTTTGACATGTCTGATAAGCTACTAGTATAGATAGTCTATCTGAAAGTAGATTATTACAAACATGCGTTATTGATAATTAACATTCATGGCGTTTATATATCTGTTAACGATTACAATGTTTTGCTTGTATCCACGGTCTTGTGTACAAGAGTTGTACCTGAGCTTGTTGAATCTTGTAATTTGATAGCTATGTTATAGCAACAAAAACTCGAAGACGGCGGAATCAGACCTAACAGTGCCAAATCAGCTTGGAGTAAAAAAAACAACCAACTGTATGGCAACTCTTATTTTGTGTAGATTATCTGAACATATTTTATGTAAGGTACACAAATCAGAAATGCAAAATTTGTTAGCTTGTTTGTTTGTAGGTTATTGTAATTCAAACATATAATATGACCGCCATCTTGCCTAAGTACGTATTACTTTCATAATCCGTTAGCATATATCTTCCTTCTAATGATTTAAATCTTGACAATTATTTTTCAATTCTAATTCAAGGTTATGATCAAAACTAGTGTTTGAAGGTCAAATACTTAAAATAACTAACGAGACCTTGAAAAAAATATAGATTTTAAATCTAATCGCACCAATTAAGTTCACTTACTAGTTTCAATAGACTTCAAATGTTTTTATTGATAACGACTGTATATCGCTCTAATGTGCGTAAACTTTTAAATATACCAATGCTGACCTAACTTGTGGCTAGCCATATTTATTTTTTGCAATTGATTTAGCACTTGAAAAGTGTCTTTTATGCTCTGAAATTGCAAAACATCCCAATATTGCAGGCCTCGGATTTATTGTTCTTCAATATTTTTCTCTCAATCTTAGATAACAACTGAAAACTATTTATGCTAAATTGAATCCCATATTCTAGCCTTCTAAGCATAATTGAGTCACTTTTTGCCTTTGAGATTCTTTCTTATTATTGCGTCTGTAGTTTGTTGTGGTAAATCCACACGGAAATGAATGCCTTTGTTTCATAAATGTGATAAACTTTAAATCATTGTGTAATGCCCAGTTACACTAATTGATAATACGTTTTTGTCTTTTAGTAAGCATTAAAACACACATTTTCTCGAATGCTTTTACAGAAATTCTGAGGGGTCATAGAGTTTGTTGTGAAATTTCACAGTATATATAACATCACCTTGAGATAGAATGTATATCTTCGAAAGTACAGCTCTGCTTATATCACACATGGTTGATTTTAATTAAGTTAATGATAGACTTTATGTGCACGTGCTGAAACTGACAGAATATAAATTTAAAGTTCTTACTTAACCCGATCGAATCTTATGTCCTGGTTTCGCGCTCTTGAGATCTGGTGACGTTGCTGTTATTCGAAGCCGGAAGTTTCTTCCGAGATAAAGCGCGACCATTCAATCGGAAAAAGTAAGAACTTTAAATTAACATCCGGGCAGCTTAATCATGTGCATATAAGGCATATCATTAAGATAACCTATAACATTATACACTGAATTGTATGTATGTTTGCTTGCTTGCTTGCGTGACGATTAGATCCAAAACCGTGGTTGGATTTAGCTGAGCTTTTGATAAGTGATTATTTACACATCAAAGAGTTACTTTGAGTGTCTTTGGTGTAATTTGGTACATTCAACGATTTTAAAGAATTGTTGAGTATTTTACTATAAATTTCAGGAAAGTTTAACTGTTTTGATTACACGCGATACTCCGAGAAATTCCCAGACGTACTCGCGATATGCGAAAGAACAAAGTATGTTCAGCATTGTAAGTTGTTATACGAAGACTCCATTAATTGGGTTTTGATTATTATTTTGGTAGAAGGCAGGGGCGAATCAAGACTTTTCAAACGATGGGGATATTGGCCTGAGTTTTGGCAAGGGGTCCTTTTAATAGTTCTTATGCGTAGGAAATAGTATGGTGAAATTGGTCTTTGGATACTTTTTTCTTCTTCTTCTTTTTCTGTTAATCTTATTTTTTTTTAGAGAAAGTCGAGTAAAACCGAAGCGACGAAGTCGCTAGTTTGAAAAAAGCTAAGTGTCAGAAGTATAACTTTTACAGTCTGTTTTTACTCTTTTGTATAGTTATACACACATGTACTGTACATTTTAACGAAAGGAAGTATGTGGTTTTTGCGATATATTCTTTGTTTGATTTGAAATACCATGTGAGTATTTTATTTGCTAAAAACCAAGTTCTTGTATCGGAATAAGGTTGATCTGATATTTAACACAAGATGGTACATATTTACACAAAACATCCCATTGAAATATATTTAATGACAATAAGACCAAAGTCCAATCTAAGTAAATAAAGCAAACTAAAGTTATGTGAAATATAATGAAATGATTATGGTGAACATTTAATCCTTATAGACAGCTTAAAGATGACTCACCCTTAGTGAACTTCAGATTGATGTTGAAGATGAGAGGGAATGGCCTTCTACTTTATCGATTTGATTGGGGTTCTTGTATTTACGTAAGAAAAAAATGGGTCAGCAAAACTGGGTCAGCAAGTGTAACAATGTGGACGATGTTATTAAAAAGGAGAAATGGTTAAAAAGATGACATACGAAGATGACTGAATATCTTTTCTGTAAAAGTCAATACATTGTGAACGTTTTTAATAATCAGTTTCTAAGACGAAGATCTCTTGAGTTGTTTATGGTAATGAGAAGAAGAGATGAAAAGCAGAAGTAAAAGTTAATTGACTCTGGGAAATATGACACAATACTTTATTCATGAGTTGTGTTTGGGACACAGTTTTGCTATACCTATATCTATTGTTTGCATAATCTGTTTCGATTGCCTTTTGAATTGAGCATACAGATAAAATGCCGCAGGTACATTGCATTCTGTGCAAAGTCTTCTGAAACTACAACAGCCACTTTCACATGTCTTGCGGCAATGTATTAAACACAATACGGCTCATATTTACTTCTCAGCTTTGGCAGTCTAGACGGAAGACATATCAAGGAGATTTTTTTTAAATATCAGAATCATAAGTGATAAAGTATAGGCCATGTTAAGATTATTCAGCTGGCGACAGCAGATGATCCTACCACACACAATGCATCTAAAAGGTTACAGCTAGGAATAGCTTGTTATTGTTGTCATTGTTTTCATACGACGGTAGATAACATAACAAGCATGGGCATAATTCAGTCCAGAGTAGACACAGCAGGCAACAAAGCAGGTTTGAAATTGAATGCGAAAAAATAAAGGTCATGAAATGAATATAGGAGGAAAAGAGAGCCAAGTACAAGAAAATATCAAAACAAATAAAACTGATTTGTCTTGGATTGGGACCTATCAAAGCAAACGCTGGCTCTCGTACTAAAGACATAAAAAGTACTGATATGCGTGACGTTCATTACAGACAATGGCGATGGCCGAACTCAATAACATAAAGAAATACATACTTGAAGTTGACGCGAAGAGGAACAGCGGACGCCCACCACAGCATCTTACATTGGCAACATCACCAAGTCAAGTGGCCTGAAGTTCATGAGATTGTGTAGAAGATCAGAGACCGAGATAGATAGCGTACTGTTGTGGCAAGAAGTGTGGCTCGTACCCCCTCACGGCGATGGAGACAGATACTCTTTGTTCTTATTGTTGTGCATATTATTTGTTGCCTATATTTTAAAGTTATCCCTATATGAACTCAAGTTAAGCAATCTTGTTGTTGGAGAATATCCCGACTTTCAATGTCTCAAGATCTCCTAATGCCAGGTGGGACCGCTGCCTAAGGACTTGGACTTTAAAATCTTATAGATTCGAACACCCAACTATGCGTTTACGTGGCGGACGTTTTAACTATTGAGGCACCAGGACTGCTAAACATATCTGTGTTGATATTCAGCGTACTCCAGCACTATTTTTAGCAGTCGTAGATGTTAAGGCAATGATTTAAAAACATTATTGATCTATCAAATGAAATTTAACATTACCAATTCAGCCCGCTTAAGTACGGAAGAACTCTAAGCTTCCATGGATACCAGAAGCTCAGATTAACCCTCTAACTTTTCAATATTCAAAAATATCGATCATATTCGTGAGCCCTGGTAGAGACGTTATTGCTTTGAGTTGCCCCTTCCACCATTGAGGTCAATTTGTTCTGCTATTGGGGTGGTCTCCAAGATTTGTTTCAAGACAACTTCTTTCAAATCATCTTGTGTTTTGAGAATTGGTCCAAATAATATCATGTGTATCGAGAAGAGAATAGGGGCTAGTTAAGTCCCATTTCTTTAGCTCAAGAAGTATACAAATCCGATAACGACGAAACAATGTTATGAAATAGTTCCTTTGACGTCAGAGACGACATAATTATTAGCACAAGAACTTGTTTTTGTTAATGTTGTTTTTGTTAATAATCTTGCTTAACTTCTTCTCGATCATTCACTTTAACCTCGAACAAGTCAACTGTTGTTGACTGAATTTTGCATTAGCGTACAGCTTTTAACACGCTCATGTTTTTTGCCCAACACATGTTTTGCTTAACACATGTTTTGCGTTAATACGTTGGTTCCTCCCTTGCCCAGAGGGCGGCCGCTATCCGTCTTCAGAAGTACTCTTCTTATTTAGACTGCGAGTGCGACAGTTTTTGGAAGTCTTTTTTTTAATTTTGCCCGGATGTTACTATGAACAACCACTAGGTGATCTTTAGCGTGCGACTAGCACGGGACCTCCGTTTTAATCGACCGTCTCCGATAGGACTAGGTACATGATCCTGCCTACGAAGGATCGAGGACATGCAAGTACTGATAATGAAATTTGTTTGCACGAGCGGTATGCACCAGCAACGTTTCAGGATAGCTTTACACATTTTGTTTACCTTGAAAAATGTATCCCACTGAGGGGGTCGAATCCGCAACGTTTTTCCAGACCGTCGCCCCAGATATCAAATATCGCTCTAAAGATCGACTGCCTAGACCACTCGGCCATCCTGACCTCTTCATTGTTCTTGTTAATCTTGTTTTCTTTGTTTGATGGAGTGCGAATTATGACTGAACATGTTGATATTTTATAAAATATACTATTGCCTCCCTCAACTTACCCAACTAAAATATATCCTCAGCTCACCTGTGAGGTGCTGTAATATTACAATTTGTTACCCGTTTACAGTCGGGTAGCGATAGATTCTTTAATTCTAAGAGAACATTAAATACGTACAATGTACTTACTTAATTATACTATCGGTCCATTTTGTGATAATCTCTCCCACTAGACCCGTTTTTCAACAGATTTTTACTCTCCGATATTACTAGACTTATTGGTCATAGATTAATTAGTTTATACAGATGCGATTAACTAACTATACATACGCTTTGTTTTTGCGCTTTAAAACGAAGAAGCCTCATGTCTTATTATAAGTGTTTTATTAGGTTGTTAAAAACCTTACCCAGTTTAAGCTACCATTTCTCCACAATACTGAAATTGGTTTTTAAAAAGAGCCCTTTCAACGATGTTTATGTTTTCCTCCTCGGATCTTTACTGTTTTCACCTGGATGTCTCCTTTCTTAATGTATTTTGTAATTTTTCTGCGTACATTCTATGTCGCAAACTCTACATTTTAATCTGACTTGACTCACTACAACAACATCACATTTACTGGGATCCCTGGTAATTACAATCAAGTATGAATATTATTAAGATATATGTGGCTCAAAACAAAATACGTGTTTAACATAATGATGGAAATTCTAGATAATTTAGCTTTTTTAAGATAAAAAAGGGTAGAGCTATCATCTTTTAGACATGGTAACAATCGGTTTAGTGCAGATGAGAAAACTCCGTTCACGGACCTAAGTTTAATACTATCAATTCTTCTTGGGGACCATTTTCAAGTCACAAAAATCTTGCACCTAATTCACTTTCTTTTCGTTTTGTATTCAACATTGTTCATTCTTTCAGATGAGTTGGAATAGTCACCTTGAGTGCATATGCAAGAAATATAATGAAACGCTATGATATTGAAATTCTCGACATGTTTCTTGGCTTAAGATTTTCAGGGGTCGCGTTTTTTATATCAGACATGGGATATATGCAAACATTTGAGAAGACATAACTTATTCTTTTTGTTTGTAAGCTTAACAGAATACTTATCGTATAACTGTTCAGTTTGACAGACTCTATCTTAACATGTAGGATTGGGTATTGTGTATTTTGTCATGTTTAACGGCAATTTAGGGATTTATAATAATAATTTTCCCCTCTAAGGTTCATGAATCTATTTAATAATGTACTTGCTGCCAGACTGAATTAATTATTGTTTCCCTTGGTTGTCTGATTACAGTGCCTCACTTTATAAAATGTAGCTCTAGATTCCATTTTACATAAGTAATTATCGCCCTTGAAACGTGTTTGTTTTTATTGTAATAGAAATAAGACATATCAGGGGCATCTCAGACATATCAGACGTCTTTGTCGAGAATTAAATTAATGTCTTGTTGAAGCAAAATAAACTAAGGCTATCTTCTCTTTCTAGAATGGAGACAGAATGTGACATTTTGACAAACATTGCATTACAGTACCTCCTTTTATAGAAGGTAGCTAGTAACTTAGTTGTACATATGCAATATCCTTGAAGCTTTTAATGGTTTATTGTAATTCAAATAAGACATCTCAAATGTCGTTTTGGAGAATTAAATTAATGTCTTGTTGAAGCAAAAAAACATCAACTAAGGCTTACTTCTTTTTCTAGAATGGAGACATAAAGGGACATTTTTTTAATAATAAACAATATTGTATTAATGAGTTAAACTTACTTTTGGGTGTAAATTGATTTATCTGGTTTTCAGTGCCATTTATTCAATCAATTTGATTCTTTACTTTTTTTTTATCTATTCAGCCCTGTAATTATCATAAAGACATATTTTTTATTTTATTGTCGTGTCCTTGAATATGAATCTGTCTTTTCACCCTTCAATAAAAGATTTAGTAGGAGAAAAGGTGCTACATTTATTCTAATAGTATTTTCAATTTAATGATTTACAAATTGAATCCCCTCAAACTGTCTTTAGAGGTCTCAGAAATGCACAATTTAGCTACCTTGCTTGTTTTTAGATGAGCCACTCATAGTCCTGCTTAGCGTGTGCATTTGCATCAAAATAAAATAAAATAATGATAACGATATGTTTAATTGTTATTGTCAAGGTGTCAGAATAGACCCTTTTCAAAATACAAAAAAAAATTATCTAAAAAGAAAAACAAATGATGGGGTATATTTTCGGGCACATTTGGTCAGTCACGGATAATGGAGAGGGAGTTAAAAGCACAGAGTAATCGAGTGTTTGATTTCACTTCGATATGTACATTCTGTGACCTTTTGATAATATCGATATACAATTTTTTTTGATATAGAACCATTTCAATGGGAATGTTTTTGAGTCCATTTGATTAGGAGCAAACCATGGGGAATGATCTTACTTTAGCCACTGCTTTAACTTTAATATTTAAACATGTTTGGTTTTCCCTTCACCCGGGCGGTGTCTGTAGTCTGTAGTCCGGGTTCAAACAAACAAGTATGCTCTATTTTTTATGTCAACTTTTTTATGATAATACACTGACATGTTTTGTCATTATATACTTAAAGTGTCATGATGCGTCTTAAAGTTTTTAGAGATGTTATCGGCTAATTGTAATGCTTGACTCACGAGTTTCGTTTCTTTGATGGAATAACAATAATGATATGCCAACACTTGACACAGACCAATACTGTTTGATTCCTAAGATGTTTCTTGAGATGTTTGATTTCTACCGTAAGATCATTTAGATAAATTTATCTGAGGATCGATGACCTTTTCACACTTTTTTAAAATTATTTTAAATGACACCCACTGCTCAAGACAGACCCGCTTAGTCTCTTTGGTATATTTTTTCTGGTACTTGAATTTACAAGGTTTTGTTTAAAAAGGTCATACATTCTTTGCGTGACTTTAGTTACTTTTTGTAGTTTTATAAGTATTCGTTAAGCAAACAAGTCTTTGACTTGCTATTTAGGTTACTATTATGTTATTACATATGATAAGTGTTAAGACTTGTTGAGTACTCTTTAAAAAACACCTTATTCTGCTGTTTTTAATCTAATGCTATATATTTACTTAATAGTGGGAAGGATATGGCTTCTTTGTTGTTGTTTAATTAAGAGAGCTGGTAAAGTAAATTGTTTAATGTTACTTCATTAGGCTCGCAATATTTGTATACTTGCTTAACGCCATTATTTTTTAAATGCCACTTTACTGACATATTCAATATCAGAACATTGAAGCAGGATGTTGGGCATCGTTTGGGAGTGGAGGGGGAGGGGGGTGTTTGGTTCTGGGCTTGCTGGCTGGGTAGATGGGTCTGGGGTTGGGTTTGATGTCGTGTTTTGGCTTGCGTTTGTATCTCGACTTGAGCTCGCCATTGGGCGCGTCGGCGTGCGAGGACACGTGGTGAAAGACGGTAGTACGACGTGGGAGTTTTGCAGACGTTGTAAACGCCAGACTTGGATTCCAAGAGCGTGCGATAGTAGCTTCGTTGTTCTCATCTGTGCTCAGTCATGGGTAAACCGATAAGAGTTCGTTTTTCCATGGTAAATCGGTACGTTTGAACATGAAGAAGTCGTGGGTTGCTCTTTCCCCAGGTTTTATTTTTCAAGGGCAGGGCTTGAATCTTCTCGAAAGCTCCAGCGTCATGGTTCATCGACCTTTCCATCATACTTGTACAGTATATCTCATCACAATAGGGCAAGATCACGATTGTCGAAACATGGACACGGGCAACTTGAGGGTCATCGAATGCCAGGTCTAGAGATCATAGATCGTCTTACTCTACTATCGTATCTATTGTACCTACTGCACTTGACGTGTGGGACCGATACAGGACCCTCCTGCTGACCCCGGCCAAATATAGATCCGAGCTCCGCTTCCACCCCCCCTCCCTTCCTCTCTTCCTCTCTTCCTCTCTTCCTCCCGACCTCAGTACTCTAACCAAAGGACTGTGTACCAAGCCAAGCCTTCTTCATTGACCCAGACATGTGGTACTCTCTACCTTGTACATAGAGTAATCATTAGCTTTCACCGCTAATCTCTTCCATGCCACGGTCAGTAGACTGTGACGTTATGCGCTGCGAAGCTTGCCAGAATCAGTCTTTCCGCCGATCTCGTCACGGTGCGCATTACATTTCGAAACTCGAGCCAGGGAGGCCGACACGCCGACGGAGGCAGTCATCCGCTTGGGATCGGCCAGCTGCTCAACAATGACACTAAGGCGTCCGGCCAACGATGCCGGCACGAGTCAGATCGTACGATGGGCGTCTCCAACGTGGTCGCGATAGGTGAGTGTCAAAGTGCATCGCCGTCGCGGCCTTTGTGGT
>JAUUEB010482307.1:0-11059 GCA_032362205.1 Clione limacina | reverse complement strand
AGTCTACAATAACCAGCCCCATGTGAGAAAGACATACATAGGCAGCTCATAAGCAACCTTCAAACAGCGCTTCTATGGTCACACGTGCGACCTAGCACATAACAAAACCAGAAATAACACAACATTAGCGGCCTTCGTGTGGGACCTAAGAGACAAAGGACAGCAATCAGAGGTCAAATGGGAATCCAAAAGTAATGCAGTCGTTATAAATGCGGCACTCGGAAATTCTACGTATGTTTGTCAGAAAAGCCCGCCATCCTGAGATCTAGGGACTCAGAACTGCTAAACAAATGTTCAGAACTTATGGCAAGATGCCTCATCGGCGCAAATGGCGCCTGGAAACATTAAAACCCAACTAGGTGGGGGATGTACTGTATATTACCGACACGAACATGCACACAATGATGTGAAAATATTAAATTCATCCCGATAAGGACATGCGTTGTGTTACAATGAAGAAAAGTCTGCATATTCAGAGGCCGATGTACCTCTCAGGTCAGTTTTGTACCAAAGATTATAATATAGATACATGTATTATATTATATTTGAGAGTGATTTGAGATGTTTTCCTATCTTTGTATACACAAATATCTTAGACGCCATCTTAAATTAAATTGTAAAAAAGTGTGTATACTTTTTATATATAGCCCCTAATTGCCTACCGCTGATATTTGTCAATTTTTATGTTAATTATATTAAACATTTCTTTGTGAGTTTTTACTGATGCTCCTAGACTTATTTATCTAATACAAACAAAAAGAGATGCGTACAACTGAATGAGATCAAAGGAAATTATATTAAATGTGACATCGTTAAAACAATATATTTGTTATGTCATAAATTCGCACTTACATTTTCATTTTTAAGTTCTGTAAAAATTAGTTGGTTGAATGAAGTTTTCAGACGTTTGACGTAACTAAAAATTATTGACATCATGTTGTTGAGAACTCTGATAAAACTCGCGATAATACATTTCTCCCTGAAGATTGTCTCTCTTTACAAAATATTATGACAAATCTGTTATCTTTTTCAGATGTTTCTATCGCTTTCGTTTTTATATTCAAAAACGCATTTTAGATAGTAACATATCAATATGTGTATTATATGTAAGAAATATCTCCTACAAAAAAGACATTCCTTGTCGAATAAGAATGTATGTAACCAAAACATGTTTCTATTATCTACGATCTATAAAACTACCCTTCTTCAAAAGTAATAATGGCAGTTTACCAACTTATATTACTGTGCCTCTTTGGCAGGTACGATTTATGAGGATGTCTCAGTGGAGGCGCAACGTAAACAGGGAAAATATTCAACTAGCACCCTCCCAAAAAACTCTCAAAAATGTGCTTACAACTAATATCAAAGATATGTGTATGAACTCTGTGCTTTGTTCTTTATGTCAATTAATGTATGGCGTTCCGGTATATGTTCGTTGTTTTTGCATGGGAACGTGATCAATATTTCGTTGATATCTGAATCACAACAATACAGTTTTTGTTGTATACATGTAAAGCAATTAAAAATTACGATAAAGGTAACTGTTTACTTATGATTTGACGTAAATGTGAAAATACCGCCGTCAAACTTGTAGTTTTAAATCCTTTAAGGGTAATTTAGTGAATGGAAATCCTTTCTATTTCAACAGTGATAGATCAACGGGTTGAATACAGTAAATTCATTTTTAAGGAAAGTTATTTCAATATTTGCCGTTAGTTGTTTGGTCCGAAAATGATTAAAGAAAAAAACACAACAATCAAGATATAGCAACGATCATTTTACGGAAATAAGTATGGCCGTCATTATAATAACGTTTTCCTTGATTTCCTTGTTAATTTAAACCTGCTAGGACAATAATGTTTATGATGTCATTTTTGCTTTAATTTGATACTAAAATAGAGTCCTCCTACACGTACTGGTTTATCTAAAGTCAAAACCGTCCACAAAGTCAGTTTTAGACAAATTATCTTCCTACAAGTAGTTGTTTATTTAAATCACATCAGTCAGTTTTAGACACATAATCTTCCCACAAGTAATTGTTAATTTGATGTCGCCTACGTCATTTAGAAAAGAAATTGCATTTAAATGAGCTATGGATAACCTTGAGACAAATATAGTTCTACTTAAATCAACAACACTGTTGTCTCGTGAACGTCTTGTCACAGCCCCATTTCCATTTATTTCCTTTTTTTAAAGGGGGAAATGAGCTAGACGTTGGAACGACGTTCTATATCTGTCCACCAAGAAACTAACAGTATTGCATTCAAATTTCTTTTTTCGACCAGCATATTATAGGAAAATCATAAGTCATTTGAAAAGCTTGTATCAGCTTCAGTACGATAGAGTTGAACGTTGTAATTTTGTCTATTTCTATTTTGTTATTCCTCACAATGTTATGTTTGATACTCATTTACTTTTGCGGTTCTTTTCCATTAACCCATTAGTTTTATGATTTCAAATGAATTATATGGTTAAGACATTTTCAATGGTTGATTTACTTGGCAGATTATACTCAATAGTTTTTAAACCCCTTATATTGTCAGATACATTATATTCTATTTCCGTCGGTTATTGTTATAGAGTGTCTTCTGTCTACTTCAAGATATTTGTTTATTCATTCTAACGAATCCATCTCAAATAAATATGGCTTAATGTTTAACGATTTAGCAAATCTTGACTGTCAATAGGGTTTTGTTAACCTTTAAGAGTATCTTAGGTTTTGGATCTTTGTTAAGGATGGTCGGAATTCTTTAGGGGCAAAATTTTAGAAATCACATGAAAATGATAATCATAGAAATGCATAGGTTCTAATTAAGTGTTAAAAAAGAAGCTTAAACAAGTTTAACTATTGTAAGGGTAAGCTCAATGATGATTTGTTAAAGTCCGTTGACTACTTGCAGAAGCGTATACACTTTTACATTTACAAATAAGACATCTGACTCGGGAATAAGATGTCAAAGCGTTTAATCCAACCAACGTTTGCCTTTTTTCCATTTTTGAAAAAATCTACATCAACTTCTACGCACGATGTATTAGAAAAATGAGGCAAAATCTTTTTAACACGTTAATATTAACCCTTTAACATATAATCCATAGTTAAGGATTTAATTTTTACCATTCCCTATATTTACTTTTTCTAACATTTCTGAGCCAAAATATAATTTTCTCCCTTTGCTAGAACGCATTGTTGTGATGAACATGGTTACCTATTAACGTATCAGCATTTAAATACACTCGTTTGTTCTAGTCTGTAACTCCAATTTAGGTATCCTTTCTGTTATCTTTTTAACAAATTTGGGACACATAAAAGTCGTTATGATCACTTCAACGCGTTGAGTTCAGTGCGTTTGAGCTAAACACACAAACGACGTTGTAATTTTAATGTTCAACAAAGCATTAAACTTTACAGTGTACAGGTAGCTCACGTGCCCAGGCTTTTGTCTAAAATATTTATGTGAGTGATTAGAAATCGAAACCAATGTTTTTCTCATCAAAAACTATTCTTGTACACTGTTTAATAGTCTAGTGTGAATCACAAAGTAAACACTTACATTTACTTACAGTTAATTGGTTACGTTTTATCAACCCACAAGTATATAGTCTAGACGTCTGACCTCATGTTACAGTAACATTATCTATTTGATGGATACATCTGAGAACATCTAGCAGGTGCATTGAAGGAGTGTTGGGGTGGAGTGGGGCAGTTATCAAATAAAGAAGTACTGGTGTAGTTTGTTCGTACTTATACTCATGGCCTACAATAGTTATACGCCCCAAATCTTGCATTTTAAGGGGGTAGATTTTGGCAATTTCATCAACAAATGGAGAATTGTACAAGTATGTGTGCGCACCACTACTGAAACTGAAACTTTGAGAAAAACCTTTTTTAGCATAAGTATCCACTTTTATATCAATATCATTAGTTAAAGCGGTAAATAAAATCATAAAAACTATAATGACATTTCAGATTAATTAAATCAAATTAGTTTACTTCTAAGGTGCAACCTTTCCTATGTTTAAAGATTGATAAGTGTGGAAATATATGAATCCAATGAAATTAAGAAAACTTACACTTTTCTTTAAAACGGGAAAGGTTGATTGTATGTGGCTTAGCATTGTTTCAATAAACCATTACATAAGGAAATAGGTAGAAATCCTTTAAACATATCTAGTGAAATCAATTCTATGAGATGTTTTGCTGAAACTCAAAAAAGTTGTTCTTAAGCAGAGTTATGTACCAGTTGTATCCAATCTTGGATAAACTTCACGAGTGAGGTTAAAAATAGGGTTGAAGACCTAAAGACAATTTATGTATAAAATAGTATAAATGTATTTGGAGTTTTGGTAAGTTATATCTCACATTAAAATATTTGAAATAACGATATGTGTACTTGTAGCTTTAGGCATTAATTAACCTCACTGTTGCTTAACCAGGCCTGAGATCTGGGGAAAATTCAGCATAACATTTTGCCCTCAGGGCCTTGATGTCCAACATCTACAACGTTCGTAACCAAAAGTCAAACTCTTTTTTAGCCTCAACACGCCGTAATCGAATACTGGCTATGTTTACGTAAAGGTCTCCATGACAACAATACATCATGACAATAATAGTCACTATGTATTTTAAGTCAATATTTTCAGACATTTGTTTGGGTTTCACAGACAGTTAGTTGTGATAGTTTTTTATTTGATTAAGAGACTAAGAAATTACCATGTTAAGAAATGGTTAAAACTTAAAGTGAAAATGATACATATTCGTTTTACCCTAGCTTTAAATCATCATTCCAACCTGAATTATATCTGTCAAAGCTTATGTACAAGTCATACAGAGATAGTCTATATTCAGACTCCATTTATTCTTAATACTTGGCAATAATAATACAATTGCTTTTCCCCCCACGAAATCATTTAAGTTTTTAACTAAAATTCAAACAATTGAAAAATGTAGAAAACTTCTATCCAAGCAAGAGGACTTTTAATGTAGGAAAATTGTATTTCTTGCATTCATGTGACGTCAAAGTATATCATACTTTCATACTAATACTACCGAAATGAAAGCAAAATTCAGTCAACAACAAAATTGATTATAATATAAGAACCAATATAATAAAGTCGGCAGCGTCTTTAAAACAGAACAAAATATGCCATTTCTTTTTAAATCATCACTATGGGTGTTAGTAAGTCATTTATTTTTCAAAATACAATATATCTAGAGTTTGTACGTGAAGCAAGTTCTCAAAAGAGTTTTCAAAACATGGCGTTTATAAGTGTTGAATAGTGGCTTAAGCATATATAGAAAAGATCGGACAATACAAACTTCATTTCCAGACGAGTTTATTGATATCAAATTTGCTGTGTTTATCCGAGTTTTTACTGAGGTGTTTTTGCAATAAAAATGTGAAATGATTAGGACTATCAATGCGTATTTTGCCATTGTTCATTTTCTAATCACGCCCAAGCAAGTTGGTCATTGTAAAGAGTTGTCACAAACTATTTAAGGAGACCATGCAATTGGGCGATTTACTTTCTCCTAATGGTAGAATGTTTTGGTTTAAAAACATTTATAAGTTGAAGACTTAAGAGCAATAATTGGTCCCTGAAGATCTAATCCTTGATAACGCTCTAGTGTAGAGCTCTAGTTCTCTTCAACGCCATATGTCTTTCACGTTCAGTAGCTATTACGAAGCGTGAAATATTTTTTAAGATTGTTCTAAAATATTGTTTTGATATTATGTTTTCACATGTTTTATCGTCGTTAAAGTGTAAAATGCTGCGCGTTGTTGGCAACAGTTAACAAAAAAGCTATTTTAATTCAATCTCATTCTTCCTTAGAAAGTAGGCGCAATAATAAGCAGGGTGTAAATGTAAGTGACATTAAATTTTACACAAGGAAAAGAAATAAAATGTCAAGTTCTTATTTTCACAGTGGATCATTATGCAAATCTCCCTGCAGCTGTTCAACATAAATATCTACCTGCATTCATACTTTACAAGAAAGACGAATTTAAAAACGTCTCACTCAATGCAACATAAAACAACCATGACAAAATGTGAACATTATTGTTATAACAAAGTAAATTAGGTAACTGTAGATCTAATTGTATTCATTATTTAGTTAATTAATTATCATGACACTTGCTACGTTAAACATCTGTTTTGAATAGTTCTTTTCCACGTTTGTGCTCATTTATTTATAAATCTATTTTAGTTCATAAATAAGCTGCCTATATTAAATCTATCTATTTCCCTTATTTGTTTATTTAATAGAAGTTTAATATTTTAAGGACACAAATCCTGGGCGAAGAAATAAACCATAACAACAACCTAGAAGATATGCTAAGAAATAAAAACTACACATAGGCTTAAACAAATAATAATTATTTGTTATGCTCCATGAATGCGTATTTATTCTGGTAAGTCAGTAACGCTAGTAAAGTAGAATAAGAAAGTAATAAAAAGTGGTGCATCTCTGCAGTCTATCGGGTCGTAGAGGTAGAGATGTTACTGACTGTGTTTTGGTACAACTCAAAACTCTAAACCAATTGATATATGACTCATTATATGTTTTACAGACTAACTGCCATTTCAGACTATTAATTTTCATATATTTCTATCTTTTTTTAGAACGATTTCTTAGTCGCCATCTTGTGAAAGGTTAAACTTCAATATTAAAGGTCCTTGTCCCAGAGTATCAGGCGGTATTGTCAGTTATGCTACTCACTGTGTCTCCGAAAAGCATTGTGGAAAGCGGAGCCTATCCTTATCTTCCCGGACGGAACCAAACTGTTGGGATGACATGTCACGTGATGGAATCATCGTAACACTTCTCTGCGCTATTCACGATTGTCTTATCTGCACTCATCTTCATTTACATTGTGTAAAAATTACAATTTTGATATTTAGTTCTTTATTGCCTAATATGACAGTGTTTACTATTTACTAAATGCTTTTGATAAAAACTAAAAGACAAACGTATATATGATTCAGATAACAGCATAGAATTTTAAATGTGACACACTTTAGAAAAATATATGTATTATACCACACAACGGTGTAATGGCTAGCTCAATGAGTTTTACAATATACTTTTATCCAGACAAATACAACGGTGACAAACCTATGCATTCTCAGCGTTTTTGGGAGTTGACAAGGGGTCGCCTGTTATCTTACATAGACATTATTCGATTACTAAATTATATTGCTGGTTGGACAGACTAACGACGAAGGATGAAACATTTTCCCGTTGCGGGGATTGAACCCATAACGTTTTAGGGATAGCTGGCCCTTGAGTCAAACGCCTAAAGCAGGTCTGAAATTCCCACATTAATTGTCATTTTTGGGGTTTCTGAAACAGAAAATGCCGGAATTACAATTTAAGACGTTTGACGCAACAAAAAATCATTGACCTTATGTTGTTGAGAACTACAGAAAGAATATATATCTCCATGAAAACGTCAAATTAAACAAATAATTTAATATCATTCAAATGTACGTATCTATTTTTTTCATATCCAAAATGGTATGTTGATTTAAAACAATAGAAACGCATTCGAGCATCCGAGTACAAATCGGACACTATGTAAAATAAAATAGTTTCTAGTTATACCATGACATCATTAGTTAAAAGTAAAAATAAAACAAATAAATAGATTAAGAAAATAAAATTACTGCCTGGGTAGTAACAATACAACGCTTTAACCGATTCAGAAAAAGAGTGTACGCCACGTTTGTTGTTGAGCGCACCATGAATAAAACGTTCCCACATGGCGAGAGGCGCACAAGCACGAAAGTAAAACTAATGAATGAATTAAAAATAGTTCAATTGTTCTTTACTTAGTCAAGTGTTAACAGATATTCTTTGATTTCAATAGGAATCTTCATCGTGTAGTTTTACTACTTCATAAATATTTAACATCTTTTAGTTGTATATTTTTGGAGTTATCGTGTAAACAGACAGACAGACACACAGACAGATAAACATGGGCGTCACATGATGATCTTGACAAGACATTTCACATGAGACCAATGAGAGGATTTTCATTTCGTGACAATTGCAACCCCCAAAAAGCTCTTTTGTATTGCAGTTATTGTTAAAATACCCCAAGGAGTCAAATTTGCAAATACTAGATAAGCTTATATTATTACCGTAGAAACGAACGTAAATTTTGAGTTCTCAGTGGACTCTTTATCTATTGGAGCTCGCATATTATGCATAGTGATAACAACATACTTTGAGCTTTCATTTGTAAAGCTAAACATTTTGAGCGTCAAGAGTTAGAAAGAAGGTCAAAATCAATTATTCTGGTGTCAAAACATAATTTCCACGAGTCCAATAAATTATTATATGATGAGGACCAGGAAGTGTGATATTTTGCCGCCACCAATGATAATCATTCTATAAAGGCATATATAAATATAGATAAGTATGGTTATCGTTTATAGTATAATCATGGAGTTCTCATTTTATGAACTGTTTTATTGGAAGTTGGATCATTGTGTAATCTCACTACACTATTTTTTTTAATCATATCCAGAAACAGATCTGTCGTTGTATCGAATTTTCCCCTTTAACTTGTATGATAAGTGTATTTCCAATGTGTTGATTGGGCTCATTATTGTTTAATTTCGTCATTAATGTAATCTTGCTGTACGTCCTCGCACAGCTTAACTTTGACATTGTTTTTTATTCAATAATCTCTCACGTCATTGAAAATTGTTCATTACTAAAAGCTTATTACGATTACGGGACACCTACACTGGTTGTTTTCATAATGGTACTTTGAAGGAACCACTGCACAAAATGTGGTATTTATAAAGTTATAGAATATTATTAATAGATTTCGTATACTATGCTCTATCGTTAAAAGAATAACTCTTGTATCCTTCTACTTATGATGCACAGTAGAATTATTTATCTCACAACATGTGAAAAATAATTATCTGGTGTTAGAGGATCCTTCAAAGTGTCTTCAAATATAGTTATCATATAACTAATGGTGAATACAAAATCGCAGTGCGCAAGTACTGTTATTCCATTAATCAATATTCCCGGGAAAAAGGATTACAATTAGAGTCATATAAGCAAGTCACAACGGGAAATGTGAGGACATAGGAGTAGGTGTGTTCAGTAACTTGGTTGTTCTGAAGTAATAACATTAACAAGTTTAAATATAACAAGGCTATTTTTGCAATTGTTTGTACAAAGTCCGTCGCCCAAAGCTTTTATTGTAGTCTGATGAAGGTAACAAGCTAACTAGATACCAGGAATTGCGTGTCAAAACTCATTATGATATATTTAGCCTTAAATAAGACTTAACTAACTGCTTTGCTGCTTTTGAATAAACTGACAGAAGTCTGATTTGGTATAGTAAAAATATGTCATTATTTTTAATTGGACACTAAGTATGTATTCAATTTTTGGTCTGCTTGTCGTCTAGCTCGTTAAAACTCAAGGATCAAGAAGACACAGCCCACTTGTATTTGATACAATGTAATGACCTCATTTGTCATTGTTATCACTGCAAAATGTAGATGAAAAGACATTGTTGCTGTTTGACGTATATTGAGAGAAATACCGTGACATTTTTGAACTTTTCTTTCCGTTTCTTCATAACTTAAAATAAAAGCCAACGGTGTGGTGAATAACTAAGCTTATAAGTCAATAGCTAGGACGGATTTCTTATTAGCATATTTTTCAAAGACATATTATGATACCTCTATGATGGGTGGCGTAGGATTTCCCCAAGAAAGATTAGAAAGAGACACCACTCTTCGGCAGAACGCCAGCTCAACGTGTTTCAGTGAATAATTATCTGTACACCCTATACCATGACCAGGTTCCCCCATTATATCATAGGTAAAATGTTAATGATATAAAAAAGAAGAGAAATGGATAATATGGAAATGCATTCGATTACATTTTGAGACAGTCCATAAAGACAGTTTCATTATATTAGTTATCACGGAAATTTAAAATTATATGAGAAGCCATATCAAAGGTGGTTTGGGAAATTATAATCTGTACACATGAATTAGACAGAAGTCTTAGTTCATCCATAGGTTTTTTTCCAATATACATAGTAAATAGTGTATTATCTTAATACAACCAAACCACTAACATACCTATAGATCCTTGTACGCCGAGCCACAATCCAGTGTCAAACTATTTTCGAGCGATAGGCTCCTTTTCGATGACAATTGTCATCGAAAAGGAGCCCATCGCTCGATAATAATTAAACAAACATTCTTTAAACAAATTCAAATCCACATTGGAATAGTTTGGTTACTTTGAATAAGTTTCTATTTCTAGATTCAATAGCATATTGACTCCAAAGAGCAACGTGAACTTTTGATCATACATTGTTGATCTGTGATATCGTTATCAGCGTGAAACGTTAATGCAGATTCCTCGCACATAAAAATAATGGTGTTATGAAGAGTACCGGTCGACTTTGTTCTATGAAATTGATATGATTGAAATCCGGAATTTAAAATTTAATTTAAATACAGAAGTCATAAAATCAAGTCTTGAGTTTTTATCATTATTATCTAGGAGTTGAACATCAAATTGATTTGTTTCAATTTGAGGGAACATTTAAAAAAAGAATGTATAAAATAATAATTTCGAACTTCTTTCGTTGTCATACGAAACTATGCATCTTCTGGCAAAATATGAGAGGATAGATAACAATTGCGATATATTCAATTATGATTGATCAAAGAAGTGCAAAAAGCCAGAGTTATTTGTAATCAAGCTAACCGTATCCATATCAAAACCTGAAACTGCCAAATGTGTGGTTAAGCTTTTCATAGTTTTTTAGTTGTTGGTGCGTATTTTACAGAGAAAATATAGAACGAAGATGCCATGAAACTAAATATGAAAACACTTGCACCCTCTCCCTGTACGCACCTCAGTCTTCTGAACACAAATTCTATTTCCGTATTAAGAGAAATTTAAACAAAACATGAAACGAAAAGTGAACTCAAATACTGGGTGTTTCAAAATATGATTTTAAAAAGGATGGTGGTGGCATATTTTTCTTCTATTTTGTCTCTTAGT
>JAUUEB010482296.1:0-11060 GCA_032362205.1 Clione limacina | reverse complement strand
ACAAATGTAAAGATACACTCTAATACATTTACAGACAAGTATACCAGGGGCGTAGCCAGTATTATGAAATGGGGGGGACAACTTTGGATATAATCAAAACAATGGCCGCGAACCTGCCGACATTTTTGACATAAGTTACAAATGGTCAAATTGAGGGCAATTTGTATCACAAATGGGGAAATTTTTTTTTAAATAAGTAAAAAATTGTGCAATTCTAGAAAAAACGTGCTTTTCACATTAATTTTCTTTTTAAAAAAAAGTCTAGGGTCGGGACCATTTTCCAGGGTCGTTCGGGTTACAGTAAACAAACACCTTTTTTTAGGCCTTAGAGAATACGATTCACATCCGACCTAGTGACCTAGTTACCTACAAAATACATCCCCTTCCTTATTAAACGGAATACCACTGTATCTGGTTCTATTTGTAATAGCAGATAACTAGGGTTTGACAACGGGTGATTATTTGAAATAGTCGTAAAAACATGAGTCTTTAAAACCACCAGGGACATTTGTACATGCAATTGTTTATGTCCTTGCTGGTTTTATAGACTCCTATTTGTACTACTTAGTTATAGTTGATGGTATTATGGTATCTGGGTCACTGATGTGTGTGTCCCCTTTTTTATACCGATGCCGTAGAGCGCATATCAGTCGACATGTCTCAAATTTGTAGTATGAAAGATTTTATTTTTTGAAAAGTACTCTCCATCCAATGGTACGAAATTATTCTATTTCCATTAGTCCAGATGTCGTAGTACGCAAGAAATTGCAAGATCTATCACTTTTCATTTCAAACAAAAACTTGAATAAAAAATTAATAAAATTAAGGTAAAACATTTTTTTATAATATACAAAGCATTCAAAAAAAAACAATACAATACATTAGCATACCATCGAACAGCACATAACAAGTAAAGAAAGTTTTGTAACCGATAATATGTCTATAATATACACTACCTCTTTAAATAAAATAAAATATAATGAATTTCGTCAATTTGTCAAACTATAATATAAGCATTAGATACTTGCGTTGATACAAAAAAAACATATCTAATGTTCTATGTACTTTTTACCTATACGGCTTAGTATTGATTGGTAATTTGTGTATATGGTCTTAAATTGGATACACTTACTGGTAATTTGTGTATATGGTCTTAAATTGGATACACTTACTGGTTTCCAAATTGTGATTGATATATCATACACGCTTAAATATTTATAAAAGAGTTGTTAATTTGTTTCTAGTCAAATATTGTTTTAAAAAAATAACAATTTTCATTCAAATTTTGTGACATTCCAACATGAACTGTTTAAAATATATGACAAAGTCTGCACAACATTTTTACTTTCTCTGCAAATCATAAAATGACTCCAGCTTCATGTTAAATCCAAGCCAAATTTTACTTATAAACAAACCAATTTTTAGTTTGTTTAAGCGTTATATGACATAGATTCTGGAACCTGTTTATTGTTAAAATATTTAAATAATGGTAGTGTATACTGTCACCCGATGAAGAGTTCTACTTTCGGAAAATATAGGGTACCTTTTTTGTATGTTATATATATCTATACTATATTGTAACTTTTGTTACTATATACCTACCCCTAACCTTTAACCCTACTTGGATAGTGACCTAATGTACAGTTTGCTTGGATAGTGACCTAAGGTACAGTTTGCTTGGATAGTGCCCTAAGGTACAGTTTGCTCTTTGGCGGTTTTTCTCAAATCGAAAGAACTTAAAAATCTGCACCCGATGTCAATTAGTGCCCAATCTGAAAAGCAGAAAGGTGTGAGATCTAACTAAAACCTGCTTCATTGGTCTGCTTCTGTTTGCGTCCGAATTTTCAAATCTTTTACTTGCCAGATTATCCAAGGTTAAGGTTATTTATCACAAACAAAATCCCCATTTAACACGTTTCTACCTGAGAAGGTTTGGTTAGATAAACAGGTTTTCGTTATGTTAATTTGTTGTTCATATGTTATCAAACATCGGAAATCTATCACTGGTTGACATTTTCAATGTCAGGGTCAAACAATATTGACGAAAACCAGAAAGTGGGGTAAACAATGTGTTATTGCCAAGCACTATTAACAGCACAAGATTAACACGTATTGGAGGCATAAATAAAAAAAAAACATTCTTCTATATATTATTTTATGGGAATGAATTGATTTTTTAATCGCCAACCAAAGCACCGAACGATAATGGGACTAAAATTTGCAATATGCAACAATAACCTATCTATCTGATGAGCCCTTTGAAAGAAGGATAGTCTTTGTTATTTTGAAACCCAGTCTGTTATATGTCATACCACGTTCACTCGTTCTCTTCAACAACCCAATAAATTAAATATAAATCATTAACTGCCAAATCCCTAACAATACCCTTATCACCTTTGTTTTCATGTGCTGTTATTAAAGCTATTAATAACATTCAACATTTGTCTTTTTTCTGTTTACTTTCAAACCTTTTTGGCCATAAAACGTTGAGAGAGTTAAGTCTTCGGACTTCTTTTCATGACTATCGTTAATCCACCAATTCATCTCTCCTCGGCCGTCCTCTTTCTCTATGTCCAGGCAGGGCACTATCATGAAGTATGTACTGGAAGTTAGTTGGGAAGATGGAAGCTTCAGTTTGTGGTTATCGAAGTCTCAAATCCTTCATTATCTTCAGAAAATAACCCTGTTATGAAAAATATAGTCCTAGTTAAAGATATAATGTTCCAAGTTGAGTGCCTCACGCTCGCAATTTATTGCACTTAATTTTAGTCCTAGATTGTTTGCCAAATCCGATGATAACAAAGCACATTAAAGGAACATTACATATGTTATTATCTAATCCACAGAAACATAGTTTAATAAGTTTCATATGGGAATATTGAACGAACGGTAGACCCAATGTATATGAAAATTCAGCTGACCCTGTTTTCAACCACAGATAATCCTTATATTATTTTATGAAAAATCTTTGGTTTTCACGATGTAGTAAGATAACCCAACTGGACCTCAAACACCTATTAACAAGTACAAGTAGTAGAAGTAAGGTTTCTGTCAGATTTGAATGATATTATTTTGTTCAGTCATCAATGTTTTGCGATGAGATATATGAAGATTAATTTGAAAAAAACAAATGCTAGTTTGACTATAAAGACACTCTTGTGTATATGTCACAACCAATGATAAAGTGTAGGAATATGACTGTAGTGTTTATGTCACTACCATTCATAAAGTGTAGGAATATGAAGCAATCGTGTACTCTACTTAGTCAATAACAATTATCTATTCATTAAAACTGAATGGGAAAAATACTAAGATTGATACTGTTGCGTTTGATCTTGTTGCAAAAATCTAAAGAATGTTAAATTGATTATTTTCTGATATATTACTCGTCTTTAAAGCCAGATGTTTTCAAGTAATTGTCTTCCTCAAGGAGCTCAACAGGTACGCTTTTCAGTTTGGAAAAATCGACACCTAAGGAGCTTCACTTGTCTTTGAATAGTCTGTCAACAGCTATTTCCAAATTGGTTATGATTCGATGAAACTCGCTCCCACGTTTTGGGAATGATTATATTAATGAAAGCTATAGTTATTATTAACCTTACCCTACGCACGACTGGAAATGATTGTATTTATGAAAGCTATAGTTATTATCAACCTTACCCTACTCACGAATGGAAATGATTGTATTAATTAAAGCTATAGCTATTATTAACCTTATCGCACCCAAACCTGGAAATGATTGTATTGATGCAAGCTGTAGTTATTATTAACCTTACTGAAAAATGATCGTATTAATGCAAGCTAAAGTATTGTTAACCTTATTCTTGAAAGGTTGTAATTTCGCGAAAAGCCGATTTTGGAACAAATCTCTCGAGAGTCCCGACCGCGTATGGAGCTATATTTTCTCTGTAATTGTGATGTTCACAAAGTGTAATCTTTCGCGAGTAAGACACCAATCGTCAAATTTGCGAGAGGTACAATCTCGCAAAAGATACTGCACGTATAGAATTTGATCCTTTAATGTTCTAGTTTATGTCAAAGTATTACATCACATAAATCGCCTAGAAACGTTTTTCTTTAGCATATGACATTCATATTTGACACAGACTTGGTTAAACGTGCCAGTATGCCAGTGACAATGTCATCGCGATCATCCGTACAGTTCGTGAACTTTTTGTATGCGATTTTTCTGCGATTTGTATAACTTGATACAATATTACGTTATCGGCTCGTCAAACAAAGCATTACATTTGTCTTGATGACGTAATGTCTACAGCATGTTCACATACAAAATATCACATATTGACCTTTACAGTGGGAAAAACCTGGCCTACACTCGTCTGCAGTTTGTTTTGACTGGGTTCTTCCGCTCTGGATTTAGACTTGGATTGTAAACAAAAGACGACGAAAGGCAACTCAAAGAAGTCGTAGGAGGGTGACCGGATAGTGATAGTGCATGGGGAAAGACTAAAGTGATTAAACACGTGTGTTTAAAGCTGTCAAATTATGCAAAATCGTTCCTCTTGGTTTCGTTAATTTATCACCTCGTCCGAGTTGGTAGTTGGTTCGAAACAAAATAAACAAACAGTCAACCGTTTCTGGATCGAAGAATGCAATACATAGACTTTATGTTTACCATGTTTGTTGGGGTTCGATTCGTATCGATTCCCGATAATTTCCGATTAGGTTCTAAGGGTTATGACAAGGATGTCCTGTTCGTGGTTTGAATAGTTTGTGTATAATTTAACATTTCATACAACTCAGTCGTCTTTCAATTACCTGATATAAAACTATTTGAAATTATGATAAACCTTTCAAGAGACGTGTTAAATCTTTTTAGGTTAATACGACAATTTACCACAACACCGCATCGATAGCTGTCGATACATAACTTTCTGCTCTTGGTGAAAAACGATCGAAAATGTACCAAAAAGAAATAATATTGAGTATTGGTAGGTATTGGGGAATCGATTTAGGACTATCGATTCCCGATTCATAATTAAGGTATCGACTATCTTAATTCCGAGTACTCGATTCTTCCAATGACTACTCGATACTCTATCTAGTAAGCTATGTAAGTATGTTGCCAGACTCAAAACTGACCTAAAGTCATGCAGGGGTCATGGCCTAGTTGTATCATATGAAATGTTAATAATATAAGCCTATAGTGTTACCAGAAGCTGAGTACAGCGACAAAACCCTATCAAGATAATAATGCAGAAGTGTATGGTGAAATCAAGCAAACATTTAAATGTCAGTGTTACAATTTTTGCTTCTTGTAACATTCAATATCATTTATCAAGGTGTTTCAAATTTTCAAAATTTAATGCAATTTAAATTGTAAATAATTTCATGACAAAATAATGAAAAATGTGCAGAGGGGCACACAAAAAAGGTTTATACTCTTATAAAACTTACATTTTTGTCAGTTTTCAGTGCTTAAAATGTCATGCACAAATAATTCTAAAAACTTAGAAAACGCCATAATTAAATAAAGTGTAAAATTTCTTGTCGACTGTAAATCGCATTTTCTTTCGGCTCTGATTCTATTTTACACCATTCATTCCCATGTTTGTTTTAGACAGGGCCAAGCGCGTAGCCAGACGGCATGGGGGAAAGCCCCCCCCCTATTTTAGATCCAAAATTCTCTAAATTTGCACCATTTATAACTAATCTAAAAAATGTCGGCCATTTCTTTGATGATATGCTCTTAATTGCTCTAAAATTGTATCATTTTAAACCAATCTCAAAAATTTCGACCGCTTAGCGGCCGTTACTTTGATTAAATCCAAAGTTGTCCCCCCCATTTTAAAATCCTGACTACGCGCCTGGACAGGGCTACTACTATATAAGATGTGTCGCATGTTTGCCTTGTTTTTCATGAGGTCTGGCGAAGACCAAGACAGGCCAGAATGATCTCAAATGTCGGTTAACTATTTCTGAGTTTTCTGAAGTTAATTTCTACAGAAAAATGTCATAGCGCTTAGATCAGAAATTGCTTGTTTATTGTTTGAAAAAAATATAAATTGAACAATTTTTATCAAAATATCATTAGAAACATAAGCACAACCTCAACACTGCTTTAATCAATAACAAATATCCACAAATAACACTTAGATAAAATGTCTGGCTGAAATTTAATTTAATCATTTTGACGACGTCATTGCTGAAATTGCGAGCATTCCTCGTAAACGCGTACAATCAGGGTCACTTTATTTATTCCACATTCTTAGATAACAAATAGCAGATATCTGTCACTGCCTGACAGTTATCAAGTGTTAAACTCAAACATTAAACATGTTTATCATTAAACAATTTTCCTATCTACCCACTATTTTAGAATGGAATTTGTTAAAAGACGAGCGGCGCATGTAATGACAATGTTCGTACCTGGCGTCTACATGATAGTACGATAAAACAATTTCTTCTCCACATCATCATTTATTTAATTTATTAAAACATGCGATCAAGCATTATATTCATTATAAACATTTTATGCTGTGTTTGTTTAATTCTGAATAAATTGGAATGCAATATTTCACAAATTTTTTATTAAAGTAATTGTGAATTTGATTTTTAAAGTAATAGGTAGAATTCCGCTGAATAATTTACACAATTTTATATGCTTTTTAAGATAACTTTGTTATAAAAATAAGCTAGGAAAAATTTGATTATAAATCATGCAAAAATCTGGCGTACAAACTAATTAAGTGCAAATGACGAAAAAAACTAATAATACAAACGTTTACACTTAGATTTCTTATGATAACGACAAACCGATAGGGCAATTTAAATTTAATTGATTAAAAAACAGCACATGATTGGTATCTTTTTTAAATGTATGTCGATTGGTTTTGCTAGATTGCCAGAAAAGTTATCAATATTTTGTTCCTTTGTTTCGATCGTCTGCTACAAACTCGGACGTAGTTAACTTGATTGAGAACAAGCCCAAAAGACTGAATTTGCGTTCTACTTACTGATTTACACACTCTGATGATTGATTATTTGGATGCGTTCCTTCCAAGAGGGGTGTGACTAAACGATTTCTGAATGTATCCCATTATATTTTTAAATGATAGTGTGACAGTCGATTAATTGAATTGACACAACCCTGCCATTGTAAGGTTTCTATGATAACATAGTCTCATACAGAGTCACTTGCTATCATAGATGTCCTTGTATTATTGAAGCACACTGTGTACTTGACAAAAGAAATAAGCAACAAGACCTAATATTTAACCTTCTTCATGTAAAAATATGGAGTGCAGGCGCGTATCAAGGGGATCTGGGGGGCAATCACCAAAAACTGAAAAAAGTAATAAAAAATGCTATATAGTTGTACCATTTACACATCATTTTCCAAAATGCCTCCAACCCCCCTAAATAGTGTGTCCCTCCATTTCAAACGCCTAGATACGTGCCTGATGGATTGGATTGGTAAGAAATAAGCGCAACAATGCATATCCTGATTTTATATCGTGACTTTAACCCTGTTTGTCAAATCTACTATAGGCATGATATCCATTACAAGAGGGCATGATAAGCACAGGTTCAATGCAGCTGTCCATTTTGTATTCAAGTATCATAAAAGGCGACTGATCTATGGCTGAAACTGAAACCTGATAAAAGCATTATTCAACTTAAACATAATATATTCAATGTCCCTTCCTACGCAAACATGATCTACGTTTTTGCTTTGGCAGTGTTCTATGTCAAAAGATTTTTAATTATTTAAAAAAAATCCAGCAATTATAAGACGGTGCTTAAGTTTCAAACTATATAATTAAAAAACATGTGCGACCAAAAAGATCTTAGTTTAACCATTAATTCTCCCCATTGCTATTAGCAGCGGTTCGTGAACTGCTTTGAAAAAGATTCCTTTGTACAAGTAGTTATTACACTTCTCATATAGAGAAGTTTGCTAAACCAAAACCTCATTCCACTTGAAACTCAATATCCAGGGGAACCGAAATAAGAAAGCTAATAATGAGGCACAGTTCTTGTCCTTTGTTGAGGTCAGGCGTTAAATAAGACTTTCCATTTCACTTCATGGTTGTGAGAGCTCTCCTTAATTAAAACATGTTATCCGATAAATTGTACATCAACTATAAAGCTGCACACTGAATTGTGGACTGTCCTCCCAAGCCCTGTTTGTGGTTTTTGGATATGTCCAAATAACAATGAAAATAATTTTACTGCGCATACATTCACTACATTAGGTGCCGGCACTGAGCCTTTTGAAAAAAACATTAACCTATTATAAGCCACATGGTGACAACACCTGTGCGTTCTCAGAATCAGAGTTGGTATTTTAACGTAGTAATATTTTAGTTTATTTTAGCTGTTAACAAACAATAGTAGATTATCTGGTATTGTGAGTGTTGAGGTTGCGAGAGTTTGCGACGCCATCTTGAAATCCAAACAACCCTGCAATTATTCCTTGCGTGCGAAAAAATTGTAACAAGCAAGCATACAATTCAGTATTTATTGTTATAGATGTCATTCCCAAAGAAAAGATTTGAACTCGTTGCCATTTGGACTAGCTAACCTTAGACAACGAAACCACACGTGGTACAAAAGTAATAACGAACATAAATCTTAACTGATCCAAACATGTAATAAATTTACAGCAGATTCACAATTTAGCTTTAACAAAGAAAATAGTATTTCATATATAACAAATCATATATAACGAAGCAGTCAGGTAACAATTGTCGTTGAAAAAGGTGTAAAACAAGCAAAATAAACTGAATATTATACAAGTTAAAGATAAGCCAAGTGTATTTATATTTCTTACACATTATTATTCACATAGGTTTTATTTCTCTTCATAATTCGATGTATACAATTGTGCAGTTCCCATAACGCACGGAGAGACATGGAGCTTGGTACAAGCAGTTACTGTCTCGAATAGTCACTAGCGAAACGAGGAAGCTGAAATTATCGTCAATCAATTTCCTAGTTTCGGGTCATTAAGTTAAGGTTTTGGTAATCATGAATAGAATCCTGATTTTTTAGGCAATTTAAGAAAAAAGGTTCATTAAATAAACAACAACGACTACTTTTTATGTCCTCAGCACGGTGTTTTTTCAACGGACACGGATGATTACTTTGTTGAACCTTTATGGAATCACACCAACACAGTTCCAATAGAAGGACATCCGCATATTGTCTACAGCAGATCTTCCTTAAAACTTGGGGATATAAGCCGGCACTGTGGAGTCAAAGGTATGTAGACAGAGATGGATATAACAGGACTCCAATTCATCCAAGTGACATATTAGCCCTCGTCGAGTTTTTAATGCCCCTTAAGCACTCGGCGAGGTTGAAAAGGTTATTTGGGTGCTTCTTGCATGTTAAATGGTTCCTCTTTGTAATAATCTAAAACAAATCCTAAACAATTAGTACCGAGTCATTTTAGTATACGAGAGTAATGCTCAAAGTGGAACAATAAAAACATGCGAAGTTTACCGAGCATGTTTTAAGTTGGAATTTGAGCATTTTCGGAGTAAGAAAAATGCATGTAACCTTCTAAATTGGCCTGGAACTCGTAAGGGTATAAGTGTAATTCGGAGAATAGGGTAATTACATCCCAACTGGATATCTATTCGTTTGGCTTAACTTTTTGGAGGAGCAATCATTTTAAGAAAAAAGGGGCACTTAATGTGTCTTTTTGATTCACTTTTTGGCTGTTGAGCTAACGAATTGGGTAATTCTCACATTTCAACTAAAACATGCTCGGCAAATTGGGGCTTGAATTCCTTCTTTATTGATGAGCCCTCTCTCGGGACTATAATAAAGCAAGAACTTTTGAGTTGTATTAACGAAAATGTAAAAATTGACAATAAGGGCAGTGATTGTACCTCAAATTATGAAAATATTTATCACAATCTAAGAAAAATCTTAGAAAATTGTAAAATCTAAACTTTGTGAATACACACGATAAAAAGTAGTGCGTTCAAGCTACAAGACACATTAGCAGAAAAAACCCTGCACGCTGCACTCACTCAACTGCGCGCACTCAGTCAACCCTGTCTTTCCATATGACATATGGAAAAGGTAGAGAACGTGTATAAAAGGTAGAGAAATGTGTCTGTTACTGCAAGTGTTATCAAACATAAAGCCCAGACTCACACCTTCTAATAACTCTTAAAAATCACTTAAGAAAAACAAGACACTTTGATCGCGCCCCAAGGAACGCCATTAAGGGAAAAAATAGCAAAAGGGAAAGCACCGCTTCAACTCATCTACCTCTGGCCTCTGGCATAAACCATTGCTAGTCGTGTGTGATCACGAGGAGTCGTAAAATGTATTTATAGATGTTGACATGACCCTCAAAATATGACCGTTGATATTGAAAAAAAGATCGTACACAAATAACGTAACCAATCATCAATGATGCTAATTTGATATACAGACAAATTCCTAGACGATAATTTGGAAATTTGATTGACTAATTTGTTTGTTTACGTGTTTACCCGACGTGTTTACGTAAAAAGTGACGCCAATCAAGGTGTGTAGATTAGAGTGAAAGATATAGCAGCGTGCATATCAAACGAGCTAACTGCAATATTTAAAGATGAAATGGAGATGAAACGTTAAGTGCTGAAGGCTTGCGGCTATTTAGAATTTCAAGATGGACCAATATCAAAGTAATTTAAGAACAGGTGAAGTAATAAATAGATAACTATGTCTGTGAGTGTGACGAAATAATGTTTATAATAGCATCAATTTAAGGGGAGGATTGACATTAACAGGAAGACACTATATCATTAAAGTACGCGTCTAAAAACAAGTATGCTACAATAAATAGTATAACATGAATACTGTAAGTTATTCCAGCACTGTATCTTATCGCCCCTTAAACACCCATGGCGGGTTCTTGGGGCAATTGGCGTAATAATCTGCAGAGACCAACTTCTATACACTTTTTAACAACAACAACAGCAGCAACAGCAGCAACAGCAGCAACAGCAGCAACAACAGCAACAGCAGCAACAGCAGCAACAGCAGCAACAGCAGCAACAGCAGCAACAGCAGCAACAGCAGCAACAGCAGCA
>JAUUEB010482295.1:6342-19299 GCA_032362205.1 Clione limacina | reverse complement strand
ATTACAGGGGGAGGGGAAGGGTCAATAATTTGCCAAATTTTGATTACGTAATATGTGAATGTTCCCTTAGCATAAACCATTGCCAATATTCTCTACACAACTGATGTGTCAAATTTTTTAGAAGGGTGTTAATAAGCATTGATGGGCAAATTTCCTCTGAAAAAAAGACGGGGGTGTCTATTAGGCGATTCAGAGAGTATATCACTGCTACCTGTCAAACATTAATATTTGTTTTTTTACTTTTAAACTTTGAGATTGAAATAATATTATTATTGACAATATTTTTCAAGATTTATTTTTTCTGAGCTGTTGTTTGCATGCTTGTTATGTGCTGTGAACTATTTTTTTATTTGATTTAGACATGCAACCAACGTAAGAGGCTATTCACCTTAATTTTCCCTATTATGTCTCTGAATAACAAGAAATTTAGTCTTCTCAAATTTGGTGTATAACCAATTGCTAAAAGACTCGTGCAGATTTGTGGTGCACATGAAGTCAGTTTCGTTCTTGGAATCTCTACCTCTGACCCTCTAATTCTTGATTCTTTTGTTTGAAAGAATTGACTTTTTGCTTTCGCACAACCCTTTATGAGAACTTAACTCAACACTTCAAGGTCTACTGATTTACTGAAGACATTCATCCCTCAACCAAATGAGTATTTATTTAAGATAATGGATTTGATTTTATGTCTCTGAATGACAAGAAATGTAGGCTTCTCCAATTTGGCATATAACCAATTGCTAAAAGACTCATGCATGTTGACATATGAAAATCATACTGACCCGATTTGTGGTGCACATGGAGTCAGTTTCGTTCTTGGAATCTCTACCTCTGACCGTCTAATTCTTGAGTATTTACATTTATTTAAGGTAGGGGATTTGACACTTTTAGTCTTTCCAGTTTGACTGACAATCACAAGATGACTTGATTTGCGTGTAACAGAAGTAGTGGGTCACCAATCACATGTGAAGAAGAATAACAACTAAAGCCGGCTGACATTCAAATCAAGTTGTAAGTGCAAATACTGAGTGTTTTTAATTTAAATAGTTATTGACTTGCATGTTGTTTACTTCAGTAGTCTCTGATATTAACCTGATGCTTGGTTAGTGGCAAGTGCTAGGATTTAAATGGGATAATAATAACGAGAGAGCAATATGTATGAACAAATATTGATTTAATTTCTTCTAATTTACACAATGACATGTCCTCTTTCCTTGTCAATGCAATAGTCACATTTCGATGTATGCTAAGCACGCACCAAATATTTGTCAGGCCTTGTATTCCAAGAAATAACACTTTCTGTGAGATACTTTGAAAGGACTGTATAACATTTTTTGGTGAGTGATCTACTGATTAATTCGTCAGCAGGAAGGTAAATTATACAAATTAGATATAAAGTCACTCAGAAAATATTAACAATAAATGTTTTACTTTTGAGTCATCCCTCAGAAAATGTTAAAAAGAAAATAGGGAGTCACTGTGAAAAATTACAAAAAAGGAATAATGATTTTGTTGGGCCATATCATTGGACTTCTTTTGTGAACCTTGATTTTGTTTTAAAAGTAACAAAGTTAAAGAGGACTAAAACAGGTATCAGGTCAAGTAAATATTCGACTTAATCAAGTTTTTCTGTATCATTGTTTATTATTTCTCTTTAAAAAAAAATCAAATCATGAAAGTCTGAATAATCATAGTTAGATGGTTTTGTCCTTTTTGACAGGAATGGTTGCTTTTTATTGCTTTATAAACAGTTTTCTTTATTGTCACTGGCTGTTTGGAGAGATGTCGATTTGGCTTAGGAACTTGCTCAAATTTACAGCCATGGAGTTGATCATCAGTTATTGGTGAATATTTGGGCATTCTGCCCCTCTTCTGCTTACTGTCAAGGGCACTACATCAGTCGCAATGTCCCATTGCTTTTCCTGTGCTGTTAAAGTATTAAATCACTGGGGTGTCTCATGCCATCTTATGGTTGATCAATAGCTGTATCATCTGAAGAGTCTTGGATTGGGTTGCAATGACACATACTTGCTCAGCTAGACTGCCTGCTGTCTTAGTACAATTATTTTGGCCTGTCTCAATTCAAGATGTGTGCTGAAGTTTGGTAAGTTGATTAGTACTACTGCTTCCAACTGTTTGACTAATAAATAATTCTGTTTCATGTCATATTCCCTACCTCATATTTTTACTTCAATGGAAAGGCTCATTTAAAAAAATCAGGAGTCATAAGAAGCATCTTCCAATACACATCCCAGCAGCTGAGGTTGTAGATATTTTTTAGTTGCAATTTCGGGTACTGATATCCTGAATAAATATTCGTCCTGGATCAAAAAATCCTATAGCTAAACCACTTTTGATATGTTGTCCTTGAACCTTACAGTGGGAGGGATTTACGTAGTTGCCATTTGAACCATCTCTATTCAAAAAATATTTTCCAACATCCATTTACCAATTTTTTAATTGTGTGAACGGTAATGTATATCTAATTTTAACACCCACATTTTGTTTTCATCTTAATCGAATTTGGGTAATTCTTCTTTTCAGATTTTTTAAACCAAGCTAACTCCTCTTTAATTATTATTTGCTCACATCATTATGCATACTATAGAATGAACACATTATTTGACCTTGTAATTGAAATTGATTGTATGATTTTGTTTGCAGTATGTAATAAAAAATCTTTAAAAGAAAACTTTCTCTTGTGTTTTGTTTGAAGCATACAATACTAGTTGTACTGACTTTCGTAATCTTATTCACAGGAAACTGACATTGTTATGCCTGCAAACCTTAGAATATCACATTTCTCCAGTGTCTCTATCCTGGGATCTACGACAAGTGGTTGTGGTATTGACTTAGAACTTTTATTCACTAAGATCGTTGAACTAAACTTATTAACAAAGAAAACATTGTTTCCCTGAAAAAGACTATAATTTTTTTAAACACATGACTAAACTAAAGCCATACTCAATAAAATTGTATGATGTGCCACGAGACATTGAAAAAATGTTTAGATAGATTTAAAATCAAAACAAATGTTGCTCTCAAATTTTAATTTTTTTTGTATACACTGGGATGAAACATTAAACTTCTTAATCCAGTTCAGGATTGATTTTCTAACACTTTTTTCAAACTTAAACATTTTAATCATTTTTCTTCTTTGATAACAATTTGCTATTTAGCATTAGTTGTTTTCACAAAATGTCAATCTACCTTGTTCATTTTAACAGACATGCCTCAAATTCTATTTGTCAGTTGGCGATGCAGAAGTTGTGTGGTCCCTCCATAAAAATTGTTCTCAAGACAAAGCTGTTTTGGAATATATCTTCAGTTTTCTGGTACTGTAAAAGAATGGCGGATAGATGAGAGGAGGAAACTTGAAATAATGAAGAAAAATCAAATTTCTTTGTCACTTTCTGAATAATAATTTGTTTAGATTTTAAGTTGGTGAAAGCAAATATGATTGCGGAATTCACAGAAGCATTTCCATTTATTTTGGAAAGTACTGTTGATATAACGATAAAACACTTTCAAGAATTTGCTATGAAGGTGATTTAACACAGCAAATCAGAATTGAATTGGTCAAATACTTAAGCATTTATGACTTAATAAGTGTGTGATATGAGGAATTTCGGAGGTCTTTTTACACCCAATGTTTTTTTATTTGAAAAATCTATGAAGCTTGAAAAGCTGCAATGCTGGTTTTACATTTATTCTAGTAGTAGACATATCAAACTTTCTTAACAGCATGTTTGGGTTTTTGAAAATAATTGTTAATGTTTTGTTAATTGGTTTGACTGGATAAATCTTTACATCGAATAATATTAACCACGTTTCCTCTTATTTGGTTCAAATCAAATATTCTGTTTTAATGTTTTGTCAATTTTTAAAGGATTTCTGGATAAATCTTGATGAAATTGGGAAAATGAGGCTTGATTTGTACTCTTTACTCCTTTAGTCTCACAAGCCAATTGCTTTTTTCCTGTTTAATCTACTGACGGACTGCAACAAGTTCAACGCCAGGGGCAGGATATGTGGCTTTTATTCAAACTTAATGGCGAGTTCCTTTCAGAAGGGTTGACATGGATGCCACGTCAACATTATTGTACAAGCCTTAAGTATGTTTTGTTATTCTAAAGGATGTCATGTTGGCTTCCAGCATAGATTTGATTTTAAACATTTTAACTAAACATTTTAATAACTTTTTCAAACAGTCACAATTCTTAATTGAAAATTTTGCAACAATTATTCTTATTGTTAGTACCCTGTCAGAATTTCAATTGTGTTAACACTAATTGAATAGTTTTTGTAGCTTCAAAATGGATTTACATGTCCAGAAAATAGGTTAAAAGTCTCAAGTGATCCAAGTTAAAATAAAAATGTCCCACTCTGTGGAATGGTTTTCTTTCTTTCACCCAGAAGATAGCTTCAATCTCTCATTGACAACATTGATTGTGTGCCCCTTGGATTTTGCAAATTGTGAAACCACCAGTTTTCACCACAAAAGGTCTGATAAGTTTTATCAAATGTTTATTTGTGAACATCTGACAGTACCAGGGATTTACATGACCGTTTTTTACTTTTGCAACTTCTAAGATTTAAACAATTCTGTGAGCATCGACTAAAAGATGTACTGTGAAGCAAACTGAGAGATGGATAATCCTTAAAGTTTATTAACTAAAAAAGGTGAAAGCTAAAGACATTCTGTTTTAGTGAACAGTAATTTAACATTTCTCAGAAAGTTTGTTTTCAGGGTTGCCACTCTCTATAACCCTCTCCATTGGAGACTATACATAGTCCTTGCAATAAGTGTTTTGATCTCTCTTATAAATTAATTTAGATGGTAGTCCATCATGGGCCTTTGGTTTTGAGTGGCAGCTCTGGGTTTTATATGTTGTGAGTTAAATTTGCATAGCGCTTTTGTCTCACAGACCTGTATTGCAGTTGAGAATTGTGCACATGCATGCATGGGACCTCAAGTTTATGCCAGACGCTGAGTGTGTTCAAAGGCTGAAGGAGAAGGTCGAATTTCCTTTTTTCTAATCTTGTTACTTAATTTTTATCTTCATTTAGATTTATCAAGTTTTTAAAACCAACCACCAGAAAAAAAGGGAATGAAAAATATATGTCAATTTTTTCTCATGTCTGGAGTAGGTATTGGGCTAAAAATTTGATTTGACCCAGTAAATGTATACAGTCAAACTTGCTTGAATCGAATTTGTGACAGTACCATTTTGTCCGGCTTAAAAAAATTGGTTTAAAAGTAACCAAGATTAAATTAGGAAACAAAGGGTAGTCCAAATAAGCAAGAATTCAGCTTAAGCTAGTTTTGACTGTTAACAGTAACTCCTATTCAACCAGCATATGTGAATTTGCTGAAGCTTTTTACAAATTGCTTGGGGAACATATAATTTCGTTAAAACCGAGTTTGTTTTATAAAACTCTGAAAACTGGGGAACTTGTTGAAATTGGTCGATTCTTCTGCTTTTTCCTATAATGTATATCCTCTGCTGATCTTTGCATGCATTGCCCTAGCTTACAAAATAAATCCATGTGTACATCTTTGCATATAAATGCTTCATGAAATGGTGATCAAACTGGTTCCTTTTCTTGGTTTTGCTCAACCAATTTCTGTAATTCTTGTTCGTAATAAGCGATTTCTTTGAAATTGTAATATTTCAATGGAACAAAGAGGGATATATTAAGGTAGTTTTTACTTTGTTCGTAACAACTGATAAATTGTTAAAAGCAATTTTGTCATATGTGAATTCACCTGTATTATTTGAGGTAACCATTTGAAAAGTGATACAATCATATTCATTAACCCAGCGCAGCTTATTGACTAGAGCCAGTAAAGCACAACCTCCTTTAGCGTCTGTTGTGGTATTTTTTAGATGAATCTTGGGAAAATGGGGTTTGATTTTACTCTTTACTCCTTTAGTCTTCAAACTTCAAGCCTGTTGCTTTTTCCTGTTTTATCTACTGATGGGCGGCAAACAAGTTCAACACAAGGCAATGTGGGTTTAATCAACCTTCCTTTCAGAAGGTTTGATATGGATGATAAGTTGAGATATGATGTATAGTACAAGTCCCAAGTATGTTTTTATTACTAATATTAGTCTTGAAATGTGTCCTGTTAGCTTCCAACACAGATTTGATTAATTTTTTTAAACTAAACCTGTTCAAAATGTGACTGCTTGTCAAACAAATACATGAACAAATGTTTTTTTACAATTCTTTATTTGAACTGTGGCAACAGAATCATTTTAATATTGTCAGAATTCCAATTGTGTGAACATATTCTTTAAAATCACAAATCAAATAGTTTTTGTAACTTCAAAATGGACTTACATAGCCAGTTAATAGCATAAAAATTGAAAGTGATTTGGTATCATATCAGTCTTTGTACTGTGAGCTTTTTCCTACTAAAATCCAAAGTGTTAGTGTTATCCCAAGTTGAATGAAAAGAAAAATTGTACCCTCAGTGTCGAATGGTTTTCTTTCTTTCACTCAGAAGATAGCTTCAAACTTCAATCTCTCATTGACGGCTTTGAGAACACACTGATTCCCTTGGAAAAAGTGAAACCACCAGTTTTCAGGTCTGATAAGTTTTATCAAATGTTTGGTATATGATCTTCTGTTGGTGCCAGTACCATGGTTTTACTTGATTTTTTAAAAACAAATTTTAAGATTTTTATATGGATTTATCCTTAAAGTTCATGTATTTTAAAAAGATGAAAGTTAAAGACATTCTGCTGTAATGTAATTTAGAGTTTGTTTTCAGGGTTAACACTCCCTTTAAATAACCTTCTTGAGCTAGGACTTAAAAATTATGTAAGGCAACGCTTGCATGTAATTATTATTAATGATGTTCGCACTGTATTTTATCGCTCTAGGACTTCAAATACAGAACCAACTTTCTGTTACGTTGTCCTTGCGATATGTTTTGATCTATCTTCAAAATTAATTTAGATGGGAGTCCCTCTTCACAGGCTTGTAATAGAGAGGATTTGCTTAGAGCTTTTGTCTCACAGGCCTGTATTGCACTTACACACTTACAGATGAGAACCACAGAATTGTGCACATTCATGCATGGAACCTCAAGTTTATGCCAGATGCTGAAAGAGAAGGTCAAATTTACTTTATCTTAGCTAGTCTGATAATTGTATTTGGAAGTAATCTATGTTTTTTTAAACCTTGCAACAGACAAAAAAGTTTAAAAGGGGAATGGCCTCAAGTATTAACAAAAGGCTTTTCTGTTGATGAAGAATAAAACTTCAATTACAATTGTCAATTAAGGTTGTGCCTGGAATAGGTCTTCATCATTTAAGCCCCAATTTTCCTTTTTGAAGATAACACTTCTCAATATCGAATAATACAATGCCGCTTGGTTAGTCCCAAGCAATTCATATTATCTGAGTATTCATATATACAGTCAAACTTATTTAAATCGCACACAGTTAAGCCAAATTTTTGTTTAAGCGGAACAAAAACCTGACTTGTTTTTTCCTTCATCTTTGTTAAAAACAGCTGGCATGTTTACACTTTTCAATGTGATAATTTTGGGCATTGGAAGATAAATTATTACAAAAGAGCACTGAGATTTTTCTGAGAGACTAACCCAAACCCAAATGCCTTCGACTTGTATTTTGAGACAGGAATGAGTGAGCTGTTGCACATCTTATGGAATGTAGTAGTAGTAGGGCATGTATTGTGTCACTGCAGAAGGCGTACACCCACTGTTACTGTTTGTTGACCTATAGCGCTTGTATACCTATAGCATATGAAATTTTTTACTGAAAAAACTGGTTTTAACAGAATTTTTTTAAGCAGAAGAAAATTGTGCTTCTAAAAAATTCAGTTTAACTGACTGTATATGTACTGTAGTCATTAAGTGGATCTGTGCTATGGGATCAAGACATTAACATAACAGTCGAATCTGGTATGTTCTGGATTACTGTCAATATTTAAAAAAAAGAATTACAGTGAGGGGGGGGGAGAAAATCTGGAGTTTAGTATTTGTTTTTCGAATTATTGATCATTTGTTATATCAGTAATTATGTTTTGCTACTATTATATAGTGCATTATAATAACACTTTTTTAATTCTCTCTTACTCGCATCTTAGGATTTGGTCAGACAGCCTCCCTTAATAACTTATAAGGAGTATTTTTATCATTAGTCCGTCAAATGGAGTGTTGCGGACTGGGTCTGACATACCTCATTTCAGTCTGATAGATGAAAATTCACTAAAACTAGACTTGAAAAAATGAATTTATTCATTTGAATTTATGCAGCAAAAAGCGCTTAAACTGAAATCTGTTTGTTAGAGGAGTGAGGAATAAAGCCAGATTGTTGCTTAATCTGGACAAAAACCAGTCTTGTTGGTTATGACGTTTTGCACCTAATTCTATCTTTTTACTTATTCCGAGGCACCTAGTGAAAAAAAAGAACTTCCCATTGCTCTAGCTTTCAAACTAGTAGGACGTAATAACAATCTTCTTCTTCCTCTTTAATTTTCCATAGCATCACCATCATATCAAGGGGAACCAGCTCATTTAAAATGTAGTGTCTAGATAATAATTCCCTGAAACACTCATGAGCTGGTTATCTACTGAAGATTGATGCCTCTTTCTAACTCTAACCTTTAGGGAAGACGGTTCTCTCCAAGGTCTTTTGTGTTTAAACCAGTGTCTATCACTATCATCTAACTACATTTTTCTAAAGATAAAAAAAGTAAGCTTTACTTATCTCCTGCAAATAGGATTAGAGCCAAATGTAAAGACAACAAATTATGAAATACATTACCAATAAAAATAATATTATAAAGCATCCCTAAAGGCATTGCTCACCTTGATATAATCAAGCTAAAGTAATGGGCCAACATTAGATGCATTGGGCAACAAATCTGTACTGCTCTGTGATATCTTTTTTCAGTTGCACAGATGACTCTGGCAATTTAAAGGACACCAACAGAATGGGAAGCTCATGATTTGAAATGGAAACACTGATGTAGGACATAAATTTATGTCTGGAGACAACCCCAAGAAATTTTGGAGTTCTGGTACTGTGATGAATTACTTAAATTTATTTCAGCCTGATCCGATAGGTCAAAGCTAGAAAGAGTTTTGGAGACTGATGATTTTTATACACATTCTTCCTTACTCTCTACAGTGGTACCAACCTAAAAAACAGGCTGTGTATCATTGTATTTTCAAAGTTACATGATGTTTGATAGTGATAGAAAAAACTACACTAAAACTAGATGTTCATTGTGATTAAAGTCTTTCAGTAACAGCTAGTACAGGAAACAACGGTTTAACCGAAATTCATGGGACTGCACTTTTGATTTCGGTTCAGATACACAGGTGAATTCACTTATAACGAATAATCAGTTATTACGAACAAAGATATATTTCTTATATCAAACTACGAATTATAAGAAATCTCTTGTAACGAACAAGAGATCAGAGGATATACATGGGAGGAAAGAGCGAAATAACTGGCCAATTTTTAAAAGTTTCCCTGATTTCGGAGTTTTTATAAAACAAACGCAGTTAAAACGAACATTTCTAATTGGTTATAAGTGAATTCACCTGTAGTTTGGTCGCTTTGATCTTTTGGTTTTTATTACCAATGATACGGTCTAAGATTGTTTAAGCATTTTGGGTTTTACTGTAGTTTACTGTACTGGTATAGACCTGATATACCCTGTGACTCTTGACATACAAAATAGATGCATGTATTTTAACCTTGATAAAAGGATTTTTACTTAGCTAATGAGAAGCGTTAAATAAATAAAATGGCTTTTTATCTTGCTCTGTCTACCAGACACAACAGTTTTATTTACGCAGCATCATTGAAAAGAATATCGAAGCTATAGCAACTCTAATGTGGTGCAGTTGAAGGTGTCTCTCAATGTAAGCCTGTGCTTTGTGCTGTGATAAAAGGCTTTCAGGTGCAAGCAAAGATTATTACATTAATTTATTGTCTTTTTGAAATAAGTTTGATCAATGAAGACTTTTGAAAACTGTTTAATTAGCAGTTAAAATAACAAAAATTGGAACCTGCTTGAGGAAACTGGGTCAATAATTCTCAATATTTTTGAACTAATACATATGTTGGCAATGATCTGTTTTATAAATTTGATTTTATTGCTTATTTTATGAGATAAAGGCTGTTGCCATTAGTTGAATTTTTCTTCATAGACTTACAAGTTGTTTTTACTACCACCATAATACAAGCAATATTTCGTGGACACTGATACACTTCTTTGCAATGGTGACAGCCAACGTTATGCTGACAAAGTTCCTATGACAGCCTGTGGTTTACAGACCGGTAACAGTTTACATATTGTTAAAGTGAAAGCTACAGATAATCAAATATATAATTTCTTGCTGTTCTTGCCAGGTTTGACAAGGTTTCACTCTTTGATATCTTTAAACTGAAATTGTCTAATTTGAAAATTTGGCTGGTCCCATGGATTACTTTTAAATATTCTTTACTTTGAACAATGGTTAATGCTGAAAATATAATTGCTGATGAATCTTAAACTTAATATTTAATCAATTTAAGATTAACGTGTCTCGTACGCTTTGTACACCAACACTTTTGTAAAATACTAAATTTAATTGTTTGAATCTGATTAAAGGAAATTTGATTGCTGATAGTAAGCAAAGGGAGTAAACATTTTTCTTGTTTTCACACTTGTGGTATGTGATGCATCACATGCTGAGGACATTCTCCAACCACAATAGTCTTCTTTGTGAAGAATGCTGACCATCTTTAGTCATTGGAAATGACTTGCCTCTCTTTGGACTTCACATTTCATCCTCAAATGACGTCACAGACCGCCAGACTGCAAAGCTGATTTTAAAGATGAATATGTCTTAATTAAAAACATAAAAAAAAGAAAATTGGAAAAAAAGAGAAAAGGAAGTTGAAAAAAAATGATGAGGAATGGTAGAAGGGAAAAAAATAAGAAAAGAAAATGAAAAAAATAAGAAAAGAAAATGAAAAAAAGAAAAGAAAATGAAAAAAAGAAATGAAAAAGAAAAAAAGAACAAAAGAAAATGAAAAAAAGAAATGAAAAAGAAAAAAAGAAATGAAAAAGAAAAAAAGAAATGAAAATGAAAAAAGAACAAAAGAATTGTGGATTTATGTCATATTATCACTGTAGGTTGACAGGTCCTGATGATCTCAAAGAGCAGAAAAAGTATGTCTACCAGGAAATTCTTCAGTACAAACACTTCCAAGTCGCCTGGAATCTTTTTTCATTCTGTCCGATTATCCGGGCAACTGAGGTCTACATAAATAATGTAAGCTCACCAACATACAGTACTTTCTATATAATTTCTATGTAATTATGTATATGTAACTTCAAACAAGAAAATATCTTCAACTTATATGTATGTTTTTGTTATTGGAAGGGGAGTAATAAATCTTTTTTTGGACTAATCAACCCTTATAACTTATTTGTGTTGGATTCTTATTTGGGTGCTTGTTTTGTTTTTTACTGTTTTGTTGATTGACTTTTGGGCCAAAATATCATGTTACCATATATATTAGTCAAATGATCCCTGCTTGTTACTATTGTATGTAGATTTTCACATATGGTAAAAATGTCAATCAATTAAGAAATTATGCTACATTCGTTTACTCAGAATTTACCCAATTTAGCAGAATTTAGCAAGCTAAACAAAATATTTTGGTATTGTGCGTGTTTGAGAATGGTTTTTCAACAGAACACAAGATCAGTTATCAGTTCGCAGAGTGTTAAAAGGCATAGAGTAAAGAGCTTGCTAAGGATGTGTGATGTGCAGGACCCAAAAGATTTGAATTGGGTTACATTGAACAGCTTGCTGATATTTTAAAGGATGATGAATATGTAACTCATCAAGCTGGGAGGTGTATGCAATGAGGTGTGAGTCAACTTGATAAAGATATACTTCCCTGGCCATTTAGATTTTCCATTGTTATTGAGATATTTTTGTTAGATAAATTAAAATACTTAAATAATCTAGGTCATGTTGATTATGTATGTATTTTGTGTGGGAATGTTTTAAACTTTCTCTTTTTATGTTTTTTTAAAGTCAAATGAAACCAAGATCTTATCCTTCAAAATACATGAACAGGAAGAAATGCAGCTACAATGTTAGTGAATGTTATACTGCAATGCATAATGGCTTCAGAGTGACCTTTGAGTGATTTATTTCTCCTTGGATAGACACGTGAATTTGATAATTTTTCCATTTGTGAGCTGATAATGATTGATGATAATTTCTTAGAAAATTTGTTGCTATTGTGTGTGTTTGAGAATGCTATTTCAACAGAACACAAGATCAGTTATCAGTTTGCAGAGTGTAAATTGGCATATCAGAGTAAAGAGCTTTCTCAGGATGTGTGATGTGCAGGACCCAAAAGATTTGAAATGGGCTTCATAGAACAGATTGCTGCTATTTGGAAGGTTGTTGTAACTCATCAAACTGGGAGGTGTATGCAATTCGTGTGAGTCAACTTAAATATTCTTAATCTGGGTCATGTTGATTATGTAAGTATTTTGTGTGGGAATGTTTTCACCTTTCTCTTTTTAGGTTTTTGTAAAGTCAAATGAAATCAAGATGTTATCCTTCAAAATACATGAACAGGAAGAAATGCAGCTGCAATGTTAATGAATGTTATCCTGCAGTGCATAATGGCTTCAGAGTGACCTTTGAGTGAGTGATTTATTTCTCCTTGGAAACCCATGTGAATTTGATAATTTTTCATTTGTGAAAATAAGCTGTAGAGCAAATTGAGACGTTGGAGCTAATTTGGATAGATAATGAACCTTGTAAAATGTATGTGTGCATTGGAAGATGATACATCAACAGGAAAGTGAACCGTTTAGCCAAAAGACATTGATCATCTATTCAACTGTGATTTTAGAACCATTGCCATGAGAACAGTTCAAGATACCAGC
>JAUUEB010482284.1:0-11061 GCA_032362205.1 Clione limacina | reverse complement strand
ATATAGACGTATAGATTAGGGGGGGGGGGGGATTCCACAAAGTTTCAATTATTCGAACATCTTAGAAATAATTGTCTAGCGTCACAAAAGGTATGAGGGGGTGGGGGGCAGTCATCCTCAAAATGCCACCTGTAGAGGCTACCACAAATTGTAAGGTAATTATTAGTTGAACCATTGCTATTAGTGCGTTTGTTATTAGATTCAAATTGAAATGATCCTTGGCATATAGCACTCCTCCACAGGCCAGGATTTAAAAGAAAGGTGGGATAACCTTTACTTTGTTTAGATCAATTTTACAATTAGTGATCAATGGTAAAAATGCTTATTTTAGATCCCAAAAAGTCCGTTTTCTCACTATTATCGAACTAATCAAAAACTTCAAGCCAATTAATACACATATCATTGAAGCGCATGCATATACTCAAAATCTGCTTTTGATATGAAATTCCGGCCTATTTTTAAAGAACATACCACAATGGACTCACATTGGCATCCTGTTTTCAAATATAATATGCTCAAAACAGCGTTTATTTCAAACACGGTTTTACCCATGAAAAAGAAGGCCGAGCAAACAACGTTTCAATTCATTTGGCATTCAGGGCTTTGCGACTAGGAACAATGGTTAAATGTCAGACTTTGCTAGGTTTCAATGTAAGAGTTCAATGCCCTTTTACGTTAATTTTATATCTTTTTAAAATGATAAATTTAGAGTTCAATGTCCACGGAAACTCAAATCTTCCAGTGATATTGATATTTATGTCAACTCGACATTAAATACATCCTTATCCATACAATTGCATAGCACTAAGACAACATGCAGCCATGCCACATGTTAAGCCGATGAATAATGCTCTGATCAGAAGATTAATTATTTCTTATTTCTTAAAATGTGTTTGCTTTCAACAAATGCCTGGCTTTTAAGATATTATGTCGGATCAAGTAGAAAATTCACCCAACGTTAATGGCTTTCGAAATATGTTTGATCAAACGAAGTTTATTCTTTTTGGCACATTTATACTTATTAACATATCTTTGCTAATGGCGCGACTGGGCACGGTGCTGAAATCCCCGAATTTCAATAAGTTTAAATCATGTACCCTTCTATTACACAGTGAATGTCATTATAAAATCCAAAGGCGACCCGTTATGTACTTAGCGGGAAGCTTAGAATTTACAATTATGTTTCTTTGCGTTTAGCGGGATACTAGCAATTTTAAAAAGACTAAACTTTATTATCATTTTGTATTATTTTTGTCTTTTTGCGAGTTTGATAACGTTACGGCTATCAAGGATATTTGAAATTCAAACCATTTCAGGGATATCGATTGGAAATAATCATTTACAATTACAACGAATGACGACGTACAAATGACGTACACCTAACGTATGCATGACGTACACATGACATGCACATGACGTACAATATGACGTACACATGACGTACACATGATGTACACGTGACGTACACGTGACGTACAAATGACGTACACGTGACATACACGTGACGTACACAAATCCATGACGTAAACATGGCGTACACATGACGTACACATGACATATACATGACGTATACATGGCGTGGTGACGGTGCTTGCCACAAATATGTGATTTAAATTTTGTTACAGTGTACGCATACAACTTTAACTCATCCAGGGCATGTAGTATTTGAAATACATATATAATTGAAGTCCATAGTCATTTGTATAATAACTTGTGAAAGTATATTGATGTTTGATAATGATTATTACAGATACCCTTTCTGTGTAAGTTAAATTAATCGCGACACAAATATGTCATTCAGACGCTAACGTCAGGGATTGTGTTGTTTAATTGGTTGTCGCGTCTAGCTGTAACAGGAGTTCTAGTAGTTATAATTTTCAGCAATACCTTTGATATTTGCACTTTATATTTTCATAATTTACAGAATACTTGAAAAATGGATAAAGCCGTATCGATGATCTCGATTGTAGTGCCGATGTAGTGAGGATTGTAGTGTCAAATATTGTGTCGATTGTATTACCGATTTTAATGCCGATTTTAGTACCGATTATAGTGCCGATGTAGTTCCGATTGTAGTACCGATTTCAGTGCCAATTGGCCCATTATTAAAACTGTCTTTAAAGTTTGTAATTTTGTATGTACCAAATAAGAGTATACGTACCTTGATTCTGACGGATTTTTATAAACTATGAAATGTTAGCGCAGTTCTTTTGTAAAACTCTATACACATAAGCCGTCTGATAGGGGTTTTGAAAGATGGCATAAAAACATAATCATTTTTATTTATTTTTGACTGAAAATATTTCAACTAGATTGTATCGGTCCCCGAAGAAATTGGCATTTAATTGTCATATTTCTTTTAACCCCCTTGTTTTTATTGTTGTGTAAAGTCCTAGTGCACTGAGATATATATGATTACTTTTATAATCAAGTTCCTGACGAAGTTCGTAAGATGAACATTAAACTATGTTAAATTAAAATGATTTTAATCTAACAAATGTAAACACATTTTTATTTCAAATAACGCAATTATTGGAAATATTATAATGATAAAATGTATCAAACTTGTTGATGGACATTTCTGAGCGAAATGTGAATCTGAGCCGTCCGTAAAATGCAAAAACCGTTGTCTTCAGATCTGGCAATTAGACGTGTTTGGAAGCGTCTGAAGTGACAGCAAATAAAATGTAACTTTTTGCTGCTGAGATGTTCATAATCAAGTTATAATTACTCTGACGGAAGATCAAACGCGTGAGCTTTTTCTAATCTATTTTGGTACAGCCTAATATCTGCCTATGATCACTGCATGCGATCTAATTTAGGAATGTCTTGTCGAGGCTGTCAGACAGGAATTTATTTTCAATCAAAAGATTACATCCTTTATCATTCATTCAATATTATTGAACCCATTGCCCTTCCATTAGTTTATCCATTATCCCTTTAATTTTCTATCATAAGAATTGGTTATCATTAACACAGCAAATGTGCACTAGAGTAACAAAGCATATACACACATTTTACTCGGAACCTTTTAAGTCTTGATTTTATTGAGATTGGTAGTCTTGGGCAAACTCTACGTGGTTACGTTTCTTAAAAGGCCAATGGATGTCTTAACATTATTCTCAGTTTATTGGATATTCAAAACGTGCTTGGCTAGACATGGTCTTCCAAAGGAAAGGCTTTCGTTTGGTAATTCACCATGTAAGGAAAAAACAATATTCGCTACAGAATCATCAACAACAGTAAAGTGGAGGGATATCAGTGGCTTAGTACTTGCAAGGTGGTGGTGCATCCCCTGATGAACAAAGGATACAATTAAAATTATTAGAATGACTAACAAAGGCATTATTTAAGAAATATTCCATTGACCATACGTCAAACTTGATAAAAAGAATTGATCAATTATCTCGATGTCACTGGATTATTCTGAAATCCTTATTCTTTGTACCACCATATTTCATGTTCCGGATTTTCAGGAGTTTCCGTTCTAAATGCCTCTGTACTGATATCATGTAACTATGGTGGACAAAATTATAGTATACATACAATGGTCACATCGTCAATCACTAACGGTTCAAAAAACCTAATTATAGTAACTCGCGAAAAACTTTTTAAACGCCGATTTTTGCGCTGATTAGCGATTTTTGAGAACCAGAAAATTACAAATATATCACGCATTACTCTAACTAGGTGCGTCCCATATCAACCAGAGTGTTCTTTAATAATAAAGGTGACATTTGGCAAAATATAGAAAAATATAATGATCAACTAATTTTCATATTTATGCATATTGATAAGGAAATTAAAACACGTTTTTTTCAGACATATGTTATAATTTCGCCCATGAGGTCGTGATATATGGACTGAAAAAAAGTTCGTATTCATGGGTATGTCCGATAGGTTATTCAATAGGAAATTGTGTAAAATTTATTATCTAAACCTTAAAACCGCTATGGTTTCAATTGTGACAAACAAAGCTATTATATCACTTTTTAAATCCAGCGTTTGAAGACTGTTTCTTTCCGAATACTGTTGTTGCTTTGCATCAATTGTAATGTGATTTTTTAAATCAAAAAATATCATTTGATATTAACATTTGAACCCTTTAGTGGAATGAAAGACTTGATTGCTTATTGCCAATGCATTGACATTTTCACAGTGACTATTGAAAATGTGGATTATAAACATGTGAGAGAAATATAGCGCCACTTTCTTATGTAGTCAAGATTGTAAACTGACCATGGCCTATTGTTCGATTGTTGGTCAAAGCTATCTGTTAATAATAATATAATTTAATGTATGAACCCTGTTCATTGGTTAAAACTGTGACCTCGGTCAGCAGTTACTCAATTATGGTTTGCACTTTGGACTAAGCAGTGACCCCTGTGTTAACCTTTGAAATAGCGCGAATTATGTTGATCTCTGATTGGTTATCAAGTACTGGGCACTTTTAGTTTCTTGTTTTTATTCATTTTTATAATGTTACTCCATGGAAGCAAGGTCGGTTCCAATAGGGGCTGGCTCTTGGATACTTTCGAGAGTGTCTGTATTTCAGTAATTGGATGTATGATTCGAAGAACAATGTTTTTAGAGTGTAACTTGTTATTTAAATACTGAGTTACTGTGAAATCTATTTGATATATAAATTAATCTTTCAAGGTAATTAATCAAGCCACAACTCTTGTAAAAAATGTTGTTGTAAATATGAAAACAAACTCCTGAGATTTTCGTTGAACCATATCTTCTCTTATAGTATAACGTTCAATATCCAGGTTATCTTTTTTAATTCTATACAAAGGTCAGTTGTCACATTAAAATAACAATTAATGTAACTGTTTTGTTAATACATTCTGGTAACTTTCATGCAGAGGTCTTATGTCATGCTAGAGTAACAATTAATGTAAATAATTTTACATAACATTTCTGGTTCCTGTCACGGTAAAACAGATGCTGAGTGGCACATTGTTACTATATTTTCTGGGAATACAAAGCAGCAATGCCATCTCTGTTCACAATAACTAAAATGCTGAATTGGTTACTGCACTGTATGAACATGTAATCCGGTAGAATTATATTGAGAATATTATTTTCCCACAGGCCTTTGTATATTGGGCACTTAGACATGGTCACCTCTTGAAGATGGAGATCTAGTGCTAGTCTTAGCCTTGGATAAAATCATGGATTAACAATTGTGAAGATTATCTGGATGTAGTAAACGTCCACTTCTTCAAATGTTTGAGGATGAATCAAATATGGATTATCCTTCATATCTTTTCTACCCGGAGTCACGTGTTTGATTGCAGAATATAGCCCTTTTTATCGGACAACAGCTGCTCTGTCCGGTGGGCATTTTTATCCTTCCTGATAATTTGGAATTTTGTTGTGGATGTTTTTCATTGGATTATACTTTGAAAGGAGCGCTGGATTATATGTGAATTTCATCTCCTTAACCATGGATATTTGTAATCAAGCGCATCTGCGTATGTATCTTGCCATGGATAATTATTATCCACCCTTCTTCCATCAAGACTTTGGATAAACGGAATATTACATTCTTAAGACTTTATAGACTTGTTTGTTTGTTTTTGACTTATGGATTATTTAAGTGACTTTGGATACTTTCACTTCACTTTTGGATTATTAATAGATATACGGTTTTGTTTGTATACTTTAATCAAAAGTTATAAGTAAAATGATTTTTGGGATTATTGGTGTATTTTTACTGTTCCTGCTCTAAAAGTAATTGCGAGCTTTTATCTCGTTTTGAGTGACAGATATGCCTGCGAGCATATATTGTTTTGTTTACCTTTTTCTTGATTTGGTTGTTATATGTTTGGTTATTGTTTATGTTATTACAATTTGGTCTAAAATTACCCGTGTGTTAATTCACTCTTGTGTTTGTAGTGTATTATATCTTTTGAGATTTCAGCGGGTTAAGCAGTAGACTAAATTCTTGATAAGCGGTTGGCTTTGTTTGGTTGTCATGGGCTAGGGGCATTCAAACAGACCTGATCTGTTTGTCTCACAACACACAAAAAGAGTCCTTGTATCAATCCCTCTAACTTCGTTTTCAATATTTTACATTATTTTGACAAGGCCATCTGTCTTTACATGTGGTACTTGCCACATTCAATTATCAAGGGCGGTTCCCAGTGCTAATTTCGAATTCCCAAACATTACTTTCTGGTGGCCCTGGTATTATTGGGTCAATGAATCCGTTTTTCCAAATGGCAACTTGGTTATTGATCTTGTTGATGTGCTGAGCCAATGTCATTCTACAAGTTGTTAGTGAAGTCAAATCTACATTTCTCATGGCATTTGCTCGTTTACTGAGTTACAAAGGAAATTGCCGTTTATATTCATGGCTGGTTTATTTGTCATTATCTTTGAGCAGATCATCAGATATATCCCACATGTTTCCGAATAAAAAAGCGTGTGTCTTGAGCCTTATCGGATTCGATAAACATTTCAGCTGCTACTTGTTATATTGTCAAGGTTAAACTAATATAATTTTTCATCAAAACCACAATGAAATTAACAGCCGAATTTATACATAGTTTTTCTTGTATATGATAAAAAACTGATTTTGAAATTTAGTTATTTGGCCCTGAAACAAATGTAACGTTTTGGAACCGTATATATTATTTTTTTAAACGTATCAATGCATTTACAGTTTGACTATAATATTTAGTATAAGGTTGACTGTAAGAAATGTAATTATATTTTTTCAAAAGGTTTTTACTATGTTTTCTCTGTAACCGCGCCATGAATCTAAATATGAAAAAAACATGTACCATCTTCCAGATTATACTACTCGGTTCGTACACAAATGTCTCTTTCAATATTAATAGACAATGTGAACACCAGCTGAAAACAATTGTAAATTATAATACTGTAATACAAAAAATTCCCATTGAGTAGCTCAAAGAATGTTTTCAATTTTTGTTGTATTAATATCATTCGGCCATACTTGGTTCTAACCCTATTTGACGTTGTCAGACTCATTTTTAAGTCGACATGCATTTTTAGTCTAGATGGTAAGTTGGTCATTATCTAACCAGTTAAACCTTATCGTTTTGGGTTTGCACGATGACCAAACTTATTTACGCCTAATCTCATTTCATAAATTCGCACTGATATCATATGACGCTATAAAAAAAATATTGACCTTTAAGATAGATAAACAAAATAAAAACATATTTACTTATTTGTTAAACATATGTGTGCTTTAGCAACAATGTACATTGTTATTTGTTGTATCAGACATTTAAAAAAATATTTTTCGGTTTCATTTTTATCTCGTTTTGAATTTTTTTCCTTTTTGTCTATATCAAAAAAGAATATTATTTTTCTTATGCATGCACTTTAAAAAGTATACCCTTATTTTTCTTATGTAGGATGGCTTTCTGATGTGAAGAAATCACGTTTGTTTCATATCAACTAGTGACGCAAAGAAGAAAAACTAGAGTGAAATAAATGTCGTATTTCACATGTGTAATTAATATGAACATTATCTTGGAAGCAAAAACTGCACATATTTGCTTTGTGGCGACTCTAGGTGTGATATGTCTGTTTATATTTTACCGCGTGAGTCGTTCATAGTTAAAGTAATACGAGTATTTTTGTATTTATCGGTGATTTTATTGTTTATATAACGTAGGTTTTGATTCTTTTTAGAAATGATAACAGTAGTTCGGATATGAAATAAAAGGAGTACACACCTTTTGTCTTTTGATATGATTTCTATTTCGCCATTCATTCAGCTAAACACAATAGATAGCACTCGGAAAGATCGTTAGTATTCATTGACAAGTGATTTTTGCTAACAGCTAGAAACTGTTTCCTAAACCATTTTCCGACGACATATCTTTTCAATTCGTGTGTTATCTGTGGCTAGTACCGGCCTTATCATATATATTTTTGTGCTAGAAAGAAACGTCAAACTTGTAGTTTCTGTCTTGTTGGGAAGCGTGCATACCTGAAACAGAAGTTTCAGATATCACGAGACAGGGTAAAGCATATTATGTTATTTATAGCATATGGACTTTTACGTGTTGATAATTTGACCTTCGATGAAACAATAATAGGCGAGCCTTTTTGACACCATGATTAAACAGTTTAGCAATATTGGAAAATTGTTGTGACATAACTCTTTTGATAGAAAGGGAATATCGCCCTCAAGGCTGATTGCATTAATATCGGTCTATTGCTTGGTAGATTAGTTTTGTGTATTCTACTTGCGTCAAAGTACATCAACATCGAGGACGACACTTTCGAAACTATTTAAAATAGGACATTATTTATTAATTGATTTGAATGTATAATCCCATACTCACATTTGCATCAATAACTTGGTGTCATTTTGATTGTTGCAGTCGTGGAATGAAATTTGAAAATGTGTCCATAGTGACAAGTGGGATCTAAGATATCATCAAAGATATGCGTTATACTTGTTTTTTTCATTCTTGATCAAAGCTTCTTTTTGCACGAGTGTATTCGTGATTATTCTTACTTTAAATTTATTATGTTATGCCTTACATATTGATCTGTAAGACTCAATTAATTACTATACGGCTATACAAAGCACAGATAAATGAAACTTTTAGTTCTCCTAAACTGACATGAATTCATATGGAAGGGGGGGGGGGGGGTAATAGTCGAGTGGTTAAGACGTTGGACTAATCATCTAGATTGACCAGAAGTTCGGGTTTGATTCCCTCTTTTGTACGAACAAACAATACTGTTCATATCAGTGGTTATGGTATTTCCAAAGGATGTCTGTTTAATACGCAATGCATTGACCTTAATGTTACTAAATTAGATATCCAATCCGTGGTGTATGTCTAATTAAAGCTTTGGATTTTTCTTTAGGCGAAACCATTTCTTCATCACATAGGTATAATCGTTATCCGCGCATTCGTTTACACTTCGGTTTTGTGTGATCTTTTTGTCGTCAAAAACTGATCATGGCAATATTTTGTTCAACTCCGACAGTCAGCTAACTTGGGTCACAGTTAACACGAATTCGATCAGAAATAATTTCAATTCTTATCACGACAACGCTTGGTGCCACCAAAGTAATTCCAAACACTCACTTCTTGTGATGAAGAGTCTCGGTTCTGATCGTGACAATTTGCCTTTTCCTAAAATTAAAATAACATGAATAAAACTATTTTTTGAGGAAGACATTAATATCACTTTGTGTAATGTGTATACAGGGTTGACAACAGAGGTTAGCTGTGAGCAGCGTGATGTGTTCACAGTCAACTGTGTAGATTGTCTAGACAATGTTGTGCAAACTGCCATAGCTCGTATTGTCATGGAAACACAGGCATGTATATATTGACTGATGTTGATGATGTGTGAAGAGTATTTGCAATGCCAGATAATCATGGCAATTATGTGTTATAAACTTGAAATTACCATTGTACAACTTGATTTGTAGATTATTTGATTATTAGAGCATATAGCATGGTCGAACACAGCATAACCTTTGTGTGAAACATATTCTTTTGATTTGATGAAAGTTATATCATAACTAAGGAATCTGTAACCAATTCTATTGCACTTTGTTAGTATAACATATAATAAATTGTTCATGATTTTAAAAAGATGGAAATCAATGATACACTTTGAATATGTTTTAAATCAATTTAGTTTTCTTCCTTTCATACAATTTGTGAGTAGCTAAAAATGCTTTCCCCTTTAAAAAAATATAAGAATGGGAACACTGGTATACTCTTTCCTTTTCAGTTTCGTAAACTTGGTCTTTTGCCAACAGAAGAGACTCTGCCTACAGGTTGTAGGCTTAAATATCAACAACTGTGGACTAACAGTGGGGATTTAATAAGTATACAGTATTTTGACACTGCTGCTTTGAAGGTACATTTTGATAATGTTTTCAAAACTTCTTATTTCCTTTTTACACTACCTTTTAATGAATAAAGTAGTTTTATCCTGATGGACTATCCTTAATTTTTGCCAACCAACACATTATCTCAATTTATAAATAAATCTAATTGACAGTTAAAATGTAATGTTTTTAAATATAATGCTGTTTTGTTTTTAAATTGGTATTATTGTAAACATTCTCAGGTATAGGTGTTTAAAAGCTGTGATCTACAGGTTAACTGTATAGTCATTTTACATTGTAATGGGGTATTTGATATCTTAAAATTCCATTTTGTAATTTAGATTTTTGAATGTTTAAGGATTTTTTTAAATTGCTTGTTTAACGGAAACATTGTTTTTAAAGAAGATGATATATTTCCCTATTTAAATTTTTTTCAGACAATGATTTTAACATGCTGTATACGCAGATCTAGCTTTTTTGAATATGTTCGGCTAATGTTACAGAAATATGAAGAAGATGTTGAGATAATGTACTATGTGATTTACAACACTCTCACTGTACCTAAAAAAATATTAAGTTTTAAAACGAACACAAAAAGATCACAATGTTTTAGATATAATAATTTTTCATTGTAGATGAAGTAAGCTGGAAAGACAGAAGAACAAATGAGAGCGGGCTAAAGGAACCTTCTGTATATGCTTAAAGATATTGATAAAATATGAATGAAACACCAGGACAGACCTGTTGTATACTGTCCTCCAAAGGAAAAACTGAGACAATAAGCAAAACGCAGACGATCAACGTCGTACATTTGCATCACTGTGCTATTATACACAAACTACAAATGAAAGTTTACAAAATGGTACTCAAACTAAGACAGATAGACCATCATTCATGATCCTAGGTGAAATTGGGAAGTACCCTGTAAGTGTAGCTGGTTAACAATGCAAATAGTACTAATCTGTCGTCTATTGTGTATACATTTCTTCATAACCTGTACACCTCTGGAACTCATGAAAACATGTACTTTTTAACTATTAAAAACATATTGATAGAGATTGGTCTGACAAACTTATGGAATAGCCAAGATGTCCCAAATTTAAATTTGACATGGTTTAAATCATATGCAAAACAAGATGTTTTCCTCCAAAACTGGTATTCCAAGGTTGACAATGACACAGTTTTTCTAAATTATAGACTGTATAAGG
>JAUUEB010482273.1:0-11061 GCA_032362205.1 Clione limacina | reverse complement strand
TTTTAAGTAGAATGTTGCATTTTTATACTCAAATGTAAAATATGTATTGATGATTTAGCATATTGTTATCAATGTTTGCCAGGACAGGCGCTATATAAATAAGATTTATTATTATTATTATTAATTTGGCTCTCGAAAATGACGTCATATTCGAGTTTGTAGTACGTAAGAAATGCATCCCTACTTTTAAGTTGAATAAGTATGTATACATAATTGTAACAGACACACTAAAATATTGGTATATTAACCTTCTAAACATGTATATTTAAAAACCCATCCAACCGAGGAACATCTTATGTCAAAAAAATAAGGAGAAAAGCCGTGCAAATGAAATCGCATATTTTTTCCATTTTCTCATGAACACGCACTTTGAAAGAGGGGTGCGCACATTTTTAACAGTGAACTGTACGTTTTTCCAATTTCTATTGATTCGAAAATGTCCTATCATACGACCTCAGGCCATTTTTAATGTCATTGACTTCAATTGTATTTACAAGTGCTGACTCAATAGACAGCTGTCAAAGGACATTGATGTTTCTTTTTAATTCATGGTGTCGCAGTTTTTGTATTTACCCTTGACAATGCAGAAAAGAACCGCTCTACCTCACAGCTAGTGACAAGAAGACATTCTTACAAAAAAAGACAATAATCATAGGTCAATGTGTAAGTGAGCTAGTAGGAATTATTGCAATGGTTATAAGGAGATATGTTTCCAAAAAAAAGGGGGGGGGGCTGTGAAGAAAACGGCAAAAGGAAGCTGGATGGTACATATTAGAGCTATGCTATCTGGGGGGAAATGGGAGCTGAATGGTGAATACTGAAGCAGGCGCGTAGCCAAGATTTCGAAATGGACGAGGGACCTACATTATATATTATCAAATAAATGGTTGACATTTTTAGAGTAGTTGTAATTGGTGGACATTTATAGCTTTTTTATCTCTAAGTTGGGGGGGCGTTCCCCTATGTCTTCTTGGCTACACGCCTGTTTAAGAGATATGTAAAGACAGTCTGAGGGAAAAATTAAAACAATGGAAGCTAAATGGTGCATTTGAGAGCTTTGCTAAAGGAGATTCATTTGAAACTACTTAACTTTATTCCACCCTTCACAAACGTTATTATAAAAACATTGCCAATACCAGTCAATCTATGCGATAATTAATTTCATAAATGGAGTGTCCGTTCCTCCTTATCATTTAATTTGAGAATATCAGACTGACTCATTTTATCTTGTTAAATAGTGAGCCAAATTCGAAATCTAACTGGTTCGACTCTTAGAATAACGAAGCTTTTAGATTGGTGTAGTAAGACCTAATAGAACACATTATTCTGTTCAAATTTCATTGCTTTATTTCCCCATTAGAACATAGACTTTTTGAATGCTACGGTCGCTTGTCAATGTTTTTCAGCCAAGAAAAGACGGACCATTTTACTCTTTGTCTTTATCAACTTTATTGTTCCAATGGGTGGGAGCGTACCGATGTGTCCCCGTACCTATGTGTCCCCGTTCCGATGTAGGCACATTTGTACACGTGTAGGCACACCTAGACACATGTTGATACAGTTTTGCACATGTAGGGACATCTTAAAACATGTTGACACAGTTTTACACATGTAGACATAGCTTTACACATGTAGGAACAGTTTTACACATTTATGCACATTTTTACACATGTCGACACATTTTTACACACGTAGGTTCAGTATTCCACATATCAGCACACCTTAACGCACTTATACACAGTTTTACACATGTAGGCACCTCCTAAACACACGTAGACACAGTTTTACACATATAGACATAGCTTTACACATATAGGCACAGTTTTACACATGTAGACATAGGTACCGGGATTAATAGGATCGGGGACCCATAGGGATCCACCCGTTCCAATATATCGACAAAATCATACATTAATCTGTTGACATTTCTGGCTTTGTCTATTAAAAGTCTTTGTATTTATTTTGTGGGTAGGAACTGAAAATTGTGAGACCTGACAGACAACTATGGGGCATGAGAGACACAAGTAAGACAAGCAATTTCAGGAAAACGTGTGACATTCAAACTAATGAATAATAGATGTCTTTATATTGCGCCTTTTTAATAATGTTACCAGGTCCGTGGACTCTGCCTCAAATCCTATCACTTTCAATTTTTAATTATCACGAAGACTCGACCAAGTCAAGGGAAAGATAAATTAATGTGACGTATTTCCAAGGATCACGGCCAATATAGAATGATTGAAGTAAGTCGTCTTCCCTTTGTTGGTTATTCGCTAACCTCTACACAGTCGATAGATCATCAATGGTCCAAGGATATTCGGAACAAACGTCAATTTGACGAATGTGACCGGTTTGCAAAGATGTCAATTACACGTGGTTGATACATCAATGGAGTAATCTTGTGAGAAAAAATAAATTGTTTTAGTATAACATAAATCACGATTTCCTTGGAGAGAAGGTGAATAGTTTAGTTGATTGAGTTATATGTATGACCCTTTAGAATGGTATAAGGGCATTATTTACAGTTCCCTCTAATCGGCTGATAAAAAATTGTTAGGAAACAAATAATTATGTTGTTTTTGTCGAAAATAATTGCAAAAGGACTATTTGAGAAATCTAGTAGATCCTAAAAAGCGTACACCTGATTTTTCCGGACATTGTAGATTACAAAAAATGTTATTTTATAAATACAATAGACATAGTATAGTTCCTCTATGACTCTGATAATAGACATATTGCAATCATTCTATGGCCCTGACAATGGAATATTTTGATACTCCCATGGCCTTGACAATATACATATTAATTGTCAAAGTTCCGCATCTGCAATACCTGTTATTCTAACCTAATGGAGTCTAAGGTGGTACAGCCCTCTACCGCTGACTTGATTATTTTTCAATTAGATTAATTGAAATAAACCTCTTCCAGATTATCAAAGTTGGTGTCATTGTCATACTTGGTGTGTTCAAAGTTCTTTGCCGTCATCAGCTAAGTGGTTTGACATGTTGACAGATTTCGGTGGCTTCCGGTAGTATCTCCATTCTGAGTCACCAGCAGCTTCCACCATTCGACTCTCTATATATTGTCCTCATCCGATTTCTTGAAATGGCTCCAGCACCAGATCTTTCTGCTTGATCCCACAGCTGTTTCCCCTATTTTCTTCTATTGATTTATTATCTCACTGCCTTTTATTATTCTGTTGAGTCGAGGTAGTTGTCTGGCTCTAGTTTTATCTATGAGCTTTAAATGCTCCTTCCCTCACAAGTTCTGTTTTCGTCTTTGTATTTTCATCCTTTGGTTTACTTTTATTGTCTCTCCTCCTTGCAAGGGGTGTAGATATCTCAGTTGGTTAGAGCGACGTTCTATGACCAAGAACACAGCGGATCCGAGCTCTAGCCTCAACCTTATTATGTGTGTGAAAAACATCACCCGTCGTCTCTGCGTCCAGTTGTGAAAACGAGTAGCTAACCTCTTTAGGTCAAGTAAAGACGATGAGAAAAGCAATGACAAACTTCCTCAAATGGCGTTGTCTAAAAAGTCGGGACTCTAACTCCTAACCCGAAGTTCGGTAATGAGTATTTCGGCTCTTTAATATCTGCAAAGATATTTTTAAAGAGCCGAAACACTCTGGTGCTGGATATCTGCTGATGATTGATGCTTTTCTCTGAAGGGCCTGGCGAATTATGATTTTGTACGGGTAAAGCTTCAACACATTTTGAATGGAGTTTGAGGTAATATCTTTGACTTGTAATTTGTTCAAAACTTTCTTATTTTTTTGATGTGGCGAGTTTGTTTTCGCAAGCCGGAAAATGCAGTCACCTTTTTTGTCTTGTAACCTTACCTAAAAATGCAGTGTTAACGCTTGGGCTAGTGTGCGCTTCTTTTTGACGTTTAAGTGCTTCAGAAGTGTTCATGAGTTTGATAATAATGCTTAAATAGTTATTGATGTGCCCGTTTTTCTATCGAGTTATTGTTTATTTTCTTATAATATCAGTCTTTATAATTGTACTTCTAATGCACTAAAAAAGATGATAAAAATGACATATAAATCTCGAGATTCCCAAATCATGACATGTAAAGAAAAATAAGATGATTCTACTAAATAATGATTAAATTGAAATATCAAATGTTGCTTTAACAAAAGGAGGAACAAAATTATATAAGCATTAAACAACTATAGTGGTCTTTTTATCTCTCAAGTTCAGGTACGTAGCCAGAGGAGGACATGGGGAGAAATCCCCCCCCCCCATTTGAGATCCAAAATACTCTAAATTTGCATCATTTTAAACCATTCTCAAAAATTCAGGCTGCTTCGCAGCTATTGCTTTGATAATGTCACAGGTTGTTGATATTTTCACATGGATATCGACACTCTTTGGTCTACATACGACACAGTTCATCATATTTTTTTTTCTTATTTGATAATGTCCCAGGTTGTCTCCCCCATTTCAAAATCCTGGCTACGTGCCTGCTCAAGTTGAACTATAAATGAACCTTACTTATTCATTAATCGCTGGTTCAGACGAGAAAATACCATCTTTTTTTCCAGAGGACAAAAGCTTCAGAGCCCTGTTGATATTTTCACCTGGGTATCGCCGCTCTTCGGTCTACATACAACACAGTTCATCATCTTTTTTTTTCTTATTTAAGATGATATTCAATTGATGACTGTTACTTGAGGGATATGTGACTCTGTCAAGAAAAAACATAATTAGACGAGACTTGGACCGGGAGCAGGATGACGATTTAGCGAGAAGTGGGTTACATGTTTTGATAACAAGACTTCAGCAATCACGCATGTTGGGATGTAAGAGTCCATTTATTTATATTATATTGATTAAAAAGTCCGTCTTTTTCTCCAGACCCGGGACTTCTCGCTCAAAAGTTTGTTAGCCTACAGCTAGACGAAGTCATAACACATTATTAGTTCATTATTTCATAATTTAAGATGATATTCAATTAAAGACATCCACTTGGGAGATATGTTACTAAATAATTATGAAAGATGTAAAGAAAAACATCGTAAGACGAGACTTTGGCAGAGTGGATGAAGACGATTTAGCGAGAAGTGGGTTACATTTCGAGATCAGACGACTCCAGCACTCACGCATGATGGGATGTAAGACTTTATTTATTTTTGATTAGATTGATTACAAAGATCAGCTTTTGAGATAATCAATTCCTTCTGACGACTCATGGCTTAGCATCCCCGATGTAGGATGTCATCGGAAAGATTGTACAAGCGTATGATCTAACGAGACACATGTATTATAGGCACAATCTCTGTCATTTTATTCATACAAGTAGAGGAAGAAGACATGTATTTGTGCCTGAATATTCCTAAGCCCATTTATTTTCTATGTAACTGTATTCTTCACACCGATATTCATGACTGACATTTCATAAAAATATGATAGAAATGATTGAAAAGATAACCAATGACAGATTAATAAAGGAATATATGCCATTATTGCTATACAATGAGCATAATATCGAAGCGTCTATATACTGTAAGATTCGAACGAAGACAAACAAAATATGCTTTCAAGTTTTTTTTATCTTCGTATAATAATAATTTGTGACTAGTTCTATAAAGAATTTAACTGAATCGTCATTCTGATCTCAGAACTCAGATGACCATGAAATAAAAGATTGATTAAATAAATTTCCTTCACCCACTTGTATGACATCGGTATGTGAAGAAAGTTATTCGGAAATACGGTTTTTATAACTACCGTACAAACAATTCAACTTATGACGATAGTCCGTATTGTAGTAGAGCCAAGCCATCTTTGCTACAAATTGCATCAGCTGTTCCATTACTGTTCTTAATAGCTGGATATAAACTCATTACCTGAGATACTTAAAATGACAAACACTGTGGCACTACATGCAACTCCTCCACCCAACCCTCACCCACTCATACAATAAATAAGGACTGGATGAAATCTGAAAAACAGATAATTGAGACCGAATAGTAATATAGTAAGGCTAGTAATGGGATAATGCTCTCATGAAGCAGGCTTTGGTTCTAGGAAATTATATCTATCAGGAATATTTTGTGTAAGACAAAATTACTGACACATTTGCAAGACGTTTCATCAACATACGTCTTCAACAGAGTGTAATAAAACACAAAAAATAAAAACATTGTCAAATAATCAGTGAGCGATTTTTTCACGGGTGTCATTCTGTTTTCATTTTGTATTTTGAGGTTTTCATACGACAGTGCGGGTCACGACGATAGTAGCGCTATCAAGGGATCGAACCCGCGACCTACAACGTTTTAAACTGGATAATATTACCTCGAAATAACTCCCTACGTTTGTCCATTTCAACTGTCAACACAAATATTTTTTTTCTTTCTTAATTGTTAAACAGAATTATATCCTCGTAAACTGGTTTGTCAATATGAACATGAAAGTAAAATTATAATCTGGAGCCACAGGCAATTTCAATTATTATTACGTAAACACAACGTCATTCAAAAGTGTTAGATTTGACGCTGACAACTGACAGGTTGTTTACTCAATCCATATTATAGTAAATCCTTCGCCTAATTTTAATAATTCAATCCACAGATTAAACATTTTATTAATATCAATTTGTATATGTGCTGATAGATAACACGTAATTGCATCCATTTAAATTCATAAAATAATGCCCAACTTATATGTTATATTAGTGAGAAGGAAATTTGAAGATGTCTTCACTTTTTAATATTTCTATGAATAGGTTGTTGACACGTAATTGCATCCAATTAAAATCATAAAATACTGCCCAAATTATATGTTAAATAAGTGAGAAAAGGAAATTTGAAGATGTCTTCACTTTTTAATATTTCTATGAACAGGTTGTTTATAGGAAAATGTTTGTTCAGGGCAACTATAATTTCGAAATCTCAAAATTCTAGAGAACCTGGATGGTTTAAGGATTTCTAAAAGATTCCAGTATTAAAAAGAATTTCCTGTTTCAGCTAAGTCACCAATTTTCCTATATTGATTGCGTGTCAAAGTCCGAATATTGTTAACCTGGAGCAAAAAACCTTGTTATTCTGTAAAGACTGTGTTTACTTGAATTCACTCCATTCAGTCTGAGAGTGAGGATGGTAGAAGAAATAACACTTGGATATCTGTTATTGAGTTCTTAATCTCGATCTTCCCATAGAACCTTTACAATCTAGTTAACTTTCTTTTAAGAAGAGTTTCCCTTTAAAAGGTAGACAACCACTGTTCATAACCGTTGCTTATCTTCACGAAACATTATTATTGCGGCTAGTATAACTTGATATTCAATCTTTTTCCCCATTGAGTTAGGTCAAAGATAGAGATAATGTAAGGGTAAATATTATAGTGCGATTTTTGGTATGAGTAACTCTGGACATGGTTGTGTAGTTTACTTTGTTATGAAGGTCATTAATCAAAGGTTTTGTTCTTTAAAAATACCTTAGGCCTCTGTGAAGTCCCTTTTATATTTGTAATTTCTTTATAACACTAACCTTAATCAATCTTAATGGTTATGTATTGTTAAAACGTGTCTATCTTTCGTTGGTTTGTATGTCTGTCCGTTTTTTATATGTCCGTTTTTGTCTGTCTGTCGAGTAATCTAACTTTCTGTTAATCTGTCAGTACAACTGTCATTTTTCATTTAAGAGAAATGTCTAGTAACAAAAATATAAGTTGCTCAACGCTCTTTATTTGCGATATCTCGAAACTCAACAAAGTGCCTTGTGATCCAATTGTGTCCTGGCGTATTATGTTACACAGCTTTAGGTATCCTTATGAGTCCTGAATCATCCTTCTATGCCAACTTCCAATGTCATCCTTATCTGTCACCAGAGCACAACGCGGTGTCAGTGATACCGACAGGACCGATAGCTCTCGCGCCCATGCAGCTTCCACGTCACCTGGCATTACTCAAATCTGGGCTTGAAAACAACGTAGACAACTGTCTTATTGATAACAAAGAAGATAAATTCAAAACCGCGGTGATTTTGTTTGAAATTTCAAAAAAACCTAACTCAAAATCAGTCCTCGTTGGTGGTTGCTCGGAGATAAAAATCGCGGTGTTGTTATGCCCTAAATATGATTGTTATTGCCAAATTTGACTTTTTACTGCTCATATATGCTTATAAGTGTGTATTGAACTAGTATATAATATATGCTTATTTATAACGTCACTTTTCATCCGATTATGTGGTGTGATTGATAAAGCATGTGTCTATCATGCAGAATATCAAGGGTTCGAACCCCTCAAAAACAATATTACATTTATTTAATAAGTGGTAGAATAGACAGTTCTACCAACGTCAAGTGAGGTTCGACTTCTCAAATACCTCATATTCGCTCTGTTTACAAGAGAGAGGTTACGAGAGTTCGCGACGCCATCTTGAAATAAAAAAAACACCGCGATTATTCCTTGCGTGCTGGTTTGCTCTTGTTGTCCGATAGACTGCGTCTGATTAAGAAACATACTTTCAAAACACACAAACGTTCATCATACATGAAGATAGGGGAATGGGTTAACCTTTATAACTTGTTCTATCCAGTACACTTTAATATGAAGCCAGTTTATACAACACATGGTTAGGGGTCGGGATACTTCTTCACAAATTCCGTAGTGATTATTATGGGTTCAACCAGTACTCAATAAATAATTCCCAAATGAGCCTAGTTTCACATGAACGCAATCGATTCAGAGGAGGTCTTTTATAATTACTAACTTTTTAAGGAAAAATCCGCAACGTGGGCGGCCAGTTGTGTGTATATAAAAGGCGGGCAGAAGTCTCATAAATCGTGCTTCAAACGAAAGGACGTTGTAATCCTTGTTGATTTAATGATCTTTTGGTTCAAGTTGCGTAGAATGTACCCTGTTATACCGATTAATTGATTGCCGACCGGATATGTCACATAGTTTATTATGTTGATAATTATATTTCGTGGAATGTTCACATTTGCACCATCTACGTCACAGTTTGTTGAACAGACAATTCGCCTTATAGTCTCTGTTGCCGCTATCTTTTAAATTATCAGTTTGTTAACGATTTTGTTTTGCAAGTAATGCGCACAAGTTGTATAAATTATGCTATTCAGAGTAAACTTTTCTATTAAGCAAAATATCAAACACATCTTTCTATTGCCTGCCGATGCAATATCTTATAATGTTCAATGTGTATGTTTTGTCACTGTGTTTTTGCCTATAACCTGGTCTAAGTTTCCCGTTATGAAATTGATTTGTCTGCTATTATTCCACCTTAAATGAAGACGATTTCAGAACAAATCCGAGGTCTTTTAATTTTAGGGAATGATTTTATCTTATTTCTCACGACTTTTTTTACAACAAAATCACTAATTGCTTTAAACTAGTTTGAAAGATATAATAGGGCAAAAAATTGAAATCAAAGTTTTGCAGTGTGGAATTTGATGGATTTCCGTGGTCAGGATGGCCGAGTGGTCTAGTCAGCCGATCTTATGAGCGATATTTCATATCTTGAGATGGTGGCTGGACAAAACGTTGTCGGTTCGACACCCTCAATGGCAACATTTTCAAGGTAAAATACGTAAAACTATCCTGGAATGTGGTTGATGCATACCGCTAGTGATAAAAATCATGTGTTGGGCAAAAACATGAGATTGTAACTATTCTGGTTTTATTTGTTTAAGGTGAACATTAGACAATAGGAAAAACAGAATGACATTTTAGACATTTCTTTCTTTGGATATTATATATACTCAAAACATATTCTAGATTTACAACATTTAATTTTTCAATTCAATATTTTGTTTGGCCATCTTTAATGACAGTATTTGTTAGTTAAGATTAATTCTCTTGATACATTCTTAAGTTGTTATGTAATTGATATTTATGAATATTGTCAAACTTTAAATAGAACAAAAGAATATGTGAGTATTGTAAAATAAATGATTTGATTTAACAGTTCGTTAAATAGGAAAATCCCTCAAATAGTACAGCCAATATTTATAAAAAAAAACAACAATAAAAACATAAAAACAAGTCTTTTAAAACTAAAAAAAAATTAAAACTGAACCCCGTGACTTCATCATTAATATTCATGTGTAAAATACAAATAAATTGCACATTTTTGGTTTATTTCCTTAATTTATTATATTTTCTATGTTTTGGCACCATTTTGGTGGTCTAGCCACAAAATTAGGGAATTTCTAATACGGCGGTTCAGATCTTTGACGCGGTAAAGAAATGAGGCAAATGCCGAAGAATCGCGTTGGATTTTGTCCTAATAGAACAACATTAAATACAATTTCTTGTCAATGGATTGTTTTTCACACTAATTAGTGTCCCCAGGGGCATAGAAAACGTGAGCAAATTTGTCATACAAAATCAAACTGTTGACTTTCTCATTAAAATTAACGAATATGCAAAAAAGCTAATTACCATACTTTATATATTTAGAAAGATATTTGAATTACCTTTAATTTGAGATCATTTAGGTCCTTCTAGCATTTTTGGTTCTTATGACATAGCCAGTTTAGCAAAAAAGGGGGTTGCTGTAGAAATTGGGCAATTACGCTCCCTGCAAACCAAAATATTTTAGGAAACTACTAATTCCGGACCCTTAGGAACCCATACAACAATATTATATAGGATAGAAATGCCACTGGGGGCATGGATTTGGGGTCTGGGTGCTTGACTATGTAAAATGAACCTCATAATAAGCTTAAAGAATTTCACTCTGAAAATTGTGAACATAAAGTTGTAACCTCTGAAAACACATCGTTTATATTACCAGATGATCCAATCTTGCTAATCTTATTGATACAATTAGTTTCAATATAGAGCGAATGAATATGGAAATATTAAAGTCATATTACTTGTAGGATGAAAGACTGCAAAAACTGAAGTGTTGAGAGCAATCAAAGCTATACAGCGGCGTTTTGCAAATCTACAAGAGCATTACAAATACTAGAAAAAATGAGTACTCGTAGAGAGTACTACCCCGATCACTAGACACAAAGGGACATAACTCTGTCAAAACTGTTTTATTTTCAAAATATTAAATTCCAGCTTTTAGGGACACGTTAA
>JAUUEB010482262.1:0-11062 GCA_032362205.1 Clione limacina | reverse complement strand
AGAGAGAGAGAGAAGGAAAGAGAGAGAGAGGGAGGGAGAGAGAGAGAGAGACGGGAGGGAGAGAGAGAAGGGAGGGAGAGAGAGAGAGAAGGGAGGGAAAGAGAGAGAAAGAGAGAGAGAGAGTGGCAATAAAAGACAGTGATAGAAAGATATCCAGTTTGAGACAGTAATAGCATAAACAGACTTTAATTAAAAGAACTTACTTATTATATCATCGTAGAAATCCACTACTGAGAACGATATCTGATAGAAAAAACTTCAGAGAATACAAATTCAAGAATATGGATGGGAATTAATTAGTTTTGATTAGCAAGTACATGTGTATAGCAATGTATAATTGTGTAGGCCTGTCATATTATAATTCAGTATAACACATACCTGTAAAAAAAATGATTGTTTAGTGCAACATGTTGAGGTACATCTGTGACATCACACAACCTTGAATGTCTCTTTGATACCAAACCTTTCAATCTCCTATTCTCCATAAATTGGGAAATTTCCTCATAAAAGTTAATATTAATATTAATAACCTCCTGCAAGTTTCTTGAATCCATATCTTTGAAGGATACATTGTGTCCTTGAATTCATAACAACCTACAAATTCTCTTTTAGTTCTTTCATTTGCATTTTTTTTTAAACATTTTTAGATCAAACATTATATTTCATTTATTTACAATAAAACCCCTTTTGTCTTGAAATTTGAATCAGTGCCTGGGCAATGTGACTCTTATACTAAATGAATTAAAATTAAAACAAGCTGAATGGATTTACTCTTAGCAAAGAAAACATCCTTGTAGCAGATTTCAAAATACATAATAACAAAAACATATAAACATCATGAGAATGTTTCATGCAGTAGTAAATAGTTCAGTTGCGTCATTTCATGTACAACATCTACACAATGGCACATTATAGAAATCATAAAGAATTGACCAAGGCTTTCACAGACTATTTATAAGTGACATTTGAAAACAGACAAAAAATCATTTTCAAAGAAAAAAAACACAAAGACAATTATCATAGGAACACCATAAGCATTGATTTCTTTTTTTAAATCTTCATGAAAATTGAGCAGTGCTACTACTGGGTAGTCAACTGTTGTACTATTTATTGCTCTACATTTATCATCTAAGCTAAAACTTTTTTTTTCTGAAATAGAGTCTGTAATTTAACAGGGAGACATATAAAACCACACAGATGGCATCTTAATTGCTGCATAGAATGGATACAGTACTTATATTCTAAAATTTCAAAGGAATCATTAAAGATGAAGGATAAATGAGGTCATAGTTTAACAGGAAAAGAATCCGTTCTACACTATCCAACTAAGGCAACTGTCCTATCTCCACTGATAACTTAAGACAAAATTTAATATGGAAAAGATGATCCAAACTGTATTGAGTATTAAAAACATATCTTTAGTGTAATGCAAGCTATTTTCGCCTGTTCCGCCAGCACTTACAAGTCTGTTCAGAGAACGATTAAAAAATAATTTTTTTAGTGAAAATTTAAAAAAACAACTCTATAAATGTTATATCATGATGGAGATGATGTTGACATTCTAACATCAACATGAAGGGATGAGATGTTTCTCATGAAGCTAGAAGATAACATACACATTGATCAACTTCAGCTTGGGTTCTATATAAATGATGAATATAAGAGAATACACAGGTTGGGGCATAAAAACATCACAAAATTGAGGATCTTATGTTAGATAGTTGAAGGTTTTACAATGTTTCACAAACTTTTAAAAACAAGTACATTTAATTAATCACTGATAATGATTTTCATTTTACATGAGTTGTCACCACATATCAAGATGACCACTTTCTACAAATTTTCAACCACGAAAATTTGTCCCATTGCTGGGGTAGATGGCCCCTTAGTCAGCTATTCTTTCTTTGATTTTTTAACCATCAATGGATTTTTTGAGTGTAAAACTTACACAGGACCTGTGTTTTATTGTCCCTCTCCAATAGTACTTACACACAGGACCTGTGTTTTATTGTCTCTCTCCAATAGTACTTACACACAGGACCTGTGTTTTATTGTCCATCTCCCAATAGGAATTACACACAGGACCTGTGTTTTATTGTCCCTCTCCAATAGTACTTACACACAGGACCTGTGTTTTATTGTCCATCTCCCAATAGGACTAGTTGCTTGATCCTGTCTATAAAGTAGGATCAAGATGTACAAGCAATCAATGATAATGAAATACATTTTACATGAGTGGTGAGCACCATCACAACATACCACAATGGCCACTTTCTACACATTTTCAAACACGAACATTTGTCCCATTGAAGGGGTAGAACCCACAATGATTTAAGACAGCCTGCTTTTAAGTCTGTCTCTTTAACTAATGGCCATCAGCCCCAGCACCACCCTGCATGTATAAATAACATGAGACATATCAGGATAATTTGTGCAATACATAGTGTCATAGTTTTCTTGAGCATAAAATCATAACTACACAGTTTGGACCTTTGAAATAATCAAAATAATGTTTGACCAGCGAAGTAAAGCTACAAATACATATATATTTAAGACAGTTTAACAAATCTATGTTCCAACAACCTGGAAAGGTATGAAACAATACAGAGGTATGGTGTTTATTTGTAAGTACAAGGGTATCATAAAACACAAGTGGAAACTTTGTACACAATGTCTATGGTATGCATGGTCATTCAATTTGGACAATAATTTCATGTCATATAAAAACTAGCATAATGATATGAATAAATTTGAGCAAGTGGAAGTTTGTTGCCTTTTAAAGAATATAATTTAATTCGACTTTATTTGAGCGTTTATACCAAAAGAATTTCACAAATTAATTTCTCAAATCCCTCACCACTTAGGTTTAATAGTTCATTAAGAGAATCGACTTTTAGAGCCTGACATTATTGATCATAAATAATATGAAATGTTTAAATTCCATTCTAGTTTATAACTGATATAACACTGCCTAACTAACAGTCACCAAATAGTGAATCAATGTAGAAAAGGACCTACTCACAGTTATCAGACCTCATTGATCTGTTATGCCTTTAAAGATTGACTTTACAGGAATGCAAAGGTCATTAATACTTTATATTATAAATGATTAAAGAAACATGCTATTGAAATGAGAAATATCTTTAATTTGACAGAGCTAATTTGTGCATTTAGTCTTTACACGTTAGTATTACTCTTCTGTATTATCACTGTTAGTTCACCATCCTATGACAAGTTGTCCAAACTTTGGTGCTGGCCTTTAAAAATCTTCAATTCAGAATGGTTTCTGCCTTTGGAAAATTGCTTTCCATTTGAAAAGAGTGTCACAAATTGATGTTTTATTCTACTAAGAAGACCAGTGAGAGTCTTTTTTCAGCTCAAATAATGATCATAATATTAAATATGAGTATTTTCTTCTTACTCTGAAAACATTAAAGACAAAAATCCAATAAAGAAGTTCTAAAAACTATACCATTTAAGATTTTTAAATATCTAAGCATTATCCCCTGGTAATATAGATGAACTTGTAAACCTTCTTATTTTTATGAGCATTCATCTAGCTTGAAGTATAAAAAGTGTTACCAAAAACTGCCTGAGTATTATCCCCTTTTATCAACTCTACTTTTAGAGCATCAAGTATACATTAAACTTTGTAAACAAAAAAACTTAATAATTAAAAGCATTGAAAATTAAGTATAACAAATGTGAAGCTTACATTAGTAATCTATATGCCACACTTGAAATGGAGAAAACAAAAATATAAGCTGAATACCAATTTGGTATTCTCTTATCTACATTAAATATGACAACGGAATGCAAATAAGTAAGATTTAATAAGTCATTTAATATTAACATAGGAAATAAAAATAAAAGTGCGTAGGGAGGTTTTTGCAATACAGCGGATCTCAAATGTTACAAATTCAGATCCAACCACGACTCATACTCAACAATCAACTTATAACATCTGAGTTCCATTGTATTAAGTGACACACTATCACAGTTATTGTACTATTATCATTGTAAATGCATAAAATGAAGAAAATTGGTTATAGAGGTGAAGGGAGAGTGTCAGGGTGTAGTTTCATAGCAATGTTGCTCAAAAGAGAAAATACCCTGTCTTTAATGAATTGGAATTTGGAAACAAAATTGCTTCTAATTGATTGTAAAGTTAAAAATACAGCAAAAACCAACATTTCATAATTGAAGAAATACACAAACAGAGAAATAGAGAACACAAATTTGGGAAATGTGTTGACATATCCATGAATTTGACTAGAGTGTGTTCTAGTTTCACTAAGTCCATTGACTATTATAAGTACTTATTAATATTTTTTTATAATAAGTCCTTTGCTCTTCTTCTGAAAAAAATTAAGATCAAAATCATAAGTAAAAACCAGTACATAAATAGTTATGTACAATAATTACAGAAGATCTTATTCAAACATTAATCTATTGTGGCCAGATGTTTTTGTGTCAACATAAATAACAAATTTGAAAACAACTGAAGGTCAATATCTTTGAACAAAGTCTTTTCAAGTGACTAGAAGAGGTAGGCTAATTTTATAATCCAAAGAAAGGTAGCAATTCTCTCTTCCATCTCCTGTCCAGACACAAAGGAATAAGATGAACTTCACTGAAGTAGATGGTCACAGCCAATTTGACTGTTCACTTAAATATGACATATCCAAAATATATAAATATTTTTAGAAAGCAGAGATTTGGCACAGACTTTAGTCATTTCATGTGCAGCAACAGTATAAGTTCAGGCGTCTATAATGAATTAATAATCTTCAGAAAACTGTGGAAAAAAAGAACAATATCCAGATATATCTGCACAATACTAGGTACAAAAAAAGTAGTACTGATTGTTGACAAGAGTTATCTGATCTCAGTTAGCAAAGCAAGCATCTTTTTATCCATTACTGATAATTAAATCAAATGTTATGAACCCTGAGTAAAGTTTCAATCTCCTTTTCTCTCTTTTTATCACATCCTATGCTCTCACTATCAAGGGCTACTCACATAGAAAGAAAAGTGTGATAATATGACAAAGAAGTTTTGTAAAAATATGAAAATTGCTACCTTTCTTTTGATCTTAAGTGACGAAATTCTAAACATATTACAAATTAAGACAAACAAATAACATTGACAATAACACCAGCTGTAAAAAATGTATACACTGAAACATTCATGAACTTATTGTGTGACACAAATGTGATGTCTTATTCTCAATAGACAAGTAGTTGAAACTTTTATCATTCAAGAAAAAAGTCATAGAATTTGGTTAAATTGTCTTATTACCTCATGTATCGTATTTGATCATCAAAATTTGATAAGTTTAAAATCACTGCATATATTATGCATACCCATAATGTTATTGCTTTATGTACATTTGTAACCATATAACTTTGAATAGTTTTAACAAGTTTGTTATCTGTTTTTTAAGACGCAGAAAGAAGAGATACTGGAAATTCCATAAGCCCTAAAACAGTATCCCAGCTTGAATAAAATCAAATAATCAAGTATAATTGATTATGATCATCCATGTCTATGATTACTGATGTAACTACTCATAGTCTGCTTGTTCCAAGACAGCTGAAACATATATATATATATATATATATATATATATAGGCCAACCTCATTTGGACAATAGTATTGATTTTTCCTTATGGTCTCGTACATGCTTAATATAAGTCTGATTTTGTTTAAATTTGCATATTTCTAATTGTCTTGCTAATATCTTTCTTTTGATATTTTAATTGTTGATCTCGGACACCTTAAACATATTTCAAGGAGGAAAAACTATGATTTTTATAGAAATGAATCTGTGATGTCATCAAAACTTAAAAGTAACATATTTTTGTCAATATATCTTTGTTTTATTCAATTATTCTTTAAATTGATAAAACCTACCATTAGATTATTTCAAGATCAAATTTGTAAAAATTGGTACATAAACAAATAGAGATAAAGCCATGTTTAGCTTTTCAATCTATTGTGCAAGGAAGCAATTCCATATATATATGTATCGCTTAATGTGGTCTTCTTTATTCACCTATCAAACCTTAAGAAAAACAACAACAATATTGACATCAGACACATTCAAAGAGAATATATGTAATATTTTACATACAACAAATACATTAAATTATTGTATCTATGTTACATACTTATCCAAATCAATATTATTCTGTGAATGACATAAAAATACATGAATATCATGTACTCAACATGCTATACAGTTAACGTTATTAACATTTTGGAGTTCATAATCTTATGCAATTGATAGCCTACACGAATACAATCTATATTATATTATTAATATTTCATACAATAAGGCTCTCTTTGACTTGATTTGATCTGACAAACGATTACAACAAAATAATCAAAAACACCAACAGCAACACTTTTATGTCACAATTGTCCTCTCTGAAATGCCAACTATGCCGTCTGTAATCGATGTTGTATATCGTGCCAGGTCCTTGCGAGTGACAATCCCTATGACCTGATTGCAGAAGTTGATGACCACCATGTGACGCAGACCAAGAGAGCGGAACTTTTTGAAGATACTGGGGTAGGAGGCAGTCTGAGGAAATGCAGCATCTCATTTCTTTAACAGTCTCATTATATCATAATCAACAAGAGTCAAGGACAAACAGTGCATTAACAATAGTACATTAAGTTTGTCACTGGAATATAATAAAATAAGATAAATTGGATAGAAATGTTAATATTATTTACTGCAACTGGGTTACTTTTATATTCAAACTTATTAACAAAAATGTTTATTTAATGTCAACATGTTTTTTTGCTGGAATATATTTCACAACTTTTTGAATACATTATTCAAAACAAGACTTACTCAGAAAATTCATAAGACAAGCAAAATTTTAAAACTGAAAGAAATTGAGAAGTAAAATGACCAGAAAGAATTATGCATTCTGCAACCACTTGCTCATATAGTTCTGCATTATCTGTCTACATTTGTAGGTTCAAATATGACCGATTGCTAAGTTAACACAATATAGCATTCAATAAAACAAACTAATGAGCAAAAAAAAAAAATAATGAGCAAAAAAACAAAAATGCACTAAAATATCAAACCTTTTTTCTTAAATATTTTTTGTTGCACTGATGTTTGGCCAATTGTCGTGACAAAATCAAATGTGAATACAAGTTATATTCATTTGCACATATTTGAGCATGAACCATGAACAAAAATTATATGGTAAGTTTCAAAAATACACATCCTTTATTGAAACTAAACAATACATTATGTTTCAAAGTGAAATTACTTATTTTAATAATGTTTCATCTTTGAGTTTATAATACAGAAAGGGGAAACATCCTAAAAATGTTTAGCATACAAGAATGAGCTTTTGGCAAATATATTGCTTATAGATTCACTTACCTCCAAGATAACGTAATGAGATTGATTGATGAACGGCTCCAGGTTCATGTGATATGTTCTCTCTTCTGGTGTTAAGCTGATGCGCTGGAGAAAATAACAAAACATAAACAAGTCAGACAAAGTTATTGCAATCACAAAACTAGTAAGAAACTATAAAATAACAAAGGGTGACTACTGGTGGTAGTAAATGTAATCTAAAGAATGAATAAACAAGTCTTGAAACCACCAATGAACAAATACTAACATTTATTTACAAAAAAGAAGAAAAATAGGGGTAGCAACCCAGATGAGAAATACATGGACAGAAATTTTACAAAACAAATGTTTAAACAGTTTCGGATATATATCCTTCTTCAGTATACAGAAACGAACAAATGGACAAATATAGAAATAAATGCAAAATTACAAAAAGCTCAAAATGTGTAGAACCGTAACGATTCAAAATTAGAAAAAGAGAAAAGTGAAGAATTGTAATCATTCCAAAATCCAAAAGCTCAAGTGTAATTAAAAAAATTCACAAGCTTATAATAGTACAATAGCAGCTATCTCAAAAATGCAAAATAAATTTCAAAAGTATAGAGTCATGGTGATTCTATTTCAACAATAAATATTGAAAGTACAAAAGAAACTGTCTCACAAGTGTGAAATATAGATGGCCAATGATAATTCCCGTCAGTGCCAATGAAACATATCTTTGTCTTTTGTCCTTCAGAAATGTTGCAGTGATAAGATGAATGACGGTCACTTTATATTGACCAAGACGGACTGATATTATCAAACCCGAATTCCTGTGTGCGTTTCTAGTTATTAGATCCTGCCTTGTTTTTGCTTTGGTCCAGGGGCTAGAAAAGCGTGTCGTCTGAAACATTAATGAGCTAGTAATAAGCCTAAGGCAGAAATATTTTAAGCTTCATATCGCCCGTACCATGTTGCAAAATTGTGATAACACCAAGGCTTAAATACATATAGACGGGGGATTCAAGTATACTTTCAACCCCGGGACTCTATCGGACCTGGTTTCTAACGATCCCTCTAATAACATAATTTTGTCATACTATCAAAGTCGTAAGAACGGATCAAAAACGAAACGTGTGACTAAGGCAATTACAAACAGCAAGAAGTGCATTGCCGCAGAGTTACACTCCCCTGAACCCAGATTTACTGCGTTCGGCAAATAATGCCGACTGTTTGGTTATTTTGGGAAGTGAAACCACACTAAGGACTTCCTGATGAATACAATAAGAATGTTCCAAATATGCGTTATAAGTTTTTGTGTAATAAAGTGGATACAATTAATACATTTTACTTATATTAACACTGGCACGCGACTTTTACTCGTCAGTGTCTAGGTTTAAAAGAACAGAAGTAATGATATATTCATACAGCAAGTAATTGATTCTCTCACCCTTCAATTCAACCCTCAAATGTCCCTGAACGTTTTCATTTTAAAGTTTTGTCCCTTTTATGTTTATATCATGCCTTTGCCCTCAGGATATGTTATAAATCACAACAATTATCCACTTTCTACTAACGTACTATGCCAAGCAGTTCATGCAACTCTAGACACCATAAACAAATAAACTATACATATCAATTTCTGTTGCACAAGCTGTACAAAGGCCATTAACATCAGTAAACTAATATCCAACATCAGATAATATTGAATAAATCAAATGCATACAAATTCAGGATCGAAAGCTAATTTCCTGTGTGATGGAAATTACCACTGGAATCTGTTATACAAAAAATCATGAATACGATATAAAGGCTGCAAAGGGAAAATTAGAGATGTCCTTAATATGAAGCTCTGACCTCTGTATGGGACTGACATTTGAGCCTTGTTATAATCTCGATGATATCAGATATTAAAACGTCAAATTCCACCATTTTACTAATACAATATAGACAAAATCTCAAAATCACGAAGAAAGGGTAGTGTCTTTGGAAATCGGTATTAATGCACTGATTTCTTTCAGTTGTGTATTTTTGGGTCTAAGTCGTAGAAATTGAAACTTTTTAAGCTATGGATTAAAAAACTATTTTGTGACCGTGTCCAGAACTTGACCTTTCGTGATGGAACTTAACAGACTAGACAACACGTTCATATCAGTTAATCACGTTTGTCTAGTGAGCCATTGGAAAATAAATACGTGTCATAGAAAACAAGTATAAGATGAGAGTACATCTGTTTTCACACTTCCAGTGTATTCCTGACTTAAAAAATGAATGACATTATATCAAGGCCCTTATCTGGGAAGTCGAGTAAACGTCATCGGTTCTTGCATTGTATGTTGAACTGGTAAAGAGTTAATTCATGTCATGTTTCATGGTCAAATATTTTAAATATAAACATGAACCTATAATTGATATGACAACATTTTGTGCTAGAATTACATATTATTTGATAGATAAAATGACAGCGACAGTTGGATTATGTGTACAAAACTGTTCTCTTATTACTAATTTGTTACGTGATGATATTGACATATTACATTCACGTTGTATTCTATCTGTTATAACTGTATTGAATGCTCTTAATGGATAACTAACTCAGTAAGCGCTATATTATTATGTCAAAAATCAGCAATTACAAGCATTCCTACTCAATCTGTACGTACGGGTGTTTCATAGACAATTCAACTATGACCTGGTGCTATTTCAAACATCGTTAATTAATAACCAAAATCAGACATTAAACTATTCCCTTTGAGAAAACAGAAAATGTGACTCAATAAGTAATGTTTGATGTAGTGCACGCAATACTAAACGACTGATCAATCCAAGCGACCACATTCAAGTAACTCTCAGTCTCTTTAAGAGGTGGTTAAACAATATCTATTGAGATGACGGGATGACTGTTTGGATGAGTTTCAACGAAAACTTTCGGTATTCCTTTTAACCATTAACCTAATATTGTACATCGGTCTTTGTCGCGATACTCGTGTTTTTCTTTTTAAAAGATATGTTTACCATGCGATTTTATCGGCTGTCTTTCTTCCTTTCGTTTTTCAATCACTTTAAAATTTTAAATATTAGTCTAGTAAAACTTGTCACTCAATCATTCATTATGTGAGTTGGTTGCAGGACAGAAACTGACATGGGTGCACTTTTAAATTTTGGCAAATGCAGAAGTTTAAAAAAAACAAAACACAAGTATATCTATAACAATATACACTGAATTGTATGGTTGGTTGGTTACTTTCTTGCATTTCTATAATCTCCGATGTCTCTGGGTGGATTTTGCTGTAATTTAAGCATAGGATAGCAAACATACCATAGATTGTGATTGGCTGAAAATAAATAAATTTGGATTTAATGAAGCAATTACGATTGTTCCTATATATTTTCATCTAATTGAAGACGTTTACCTCTCTAATGAATCCAGATAGCTTTTGCCTTTAAAAACCGCTCACTCGATACGCCGAGAGTCCAACTGTCTTCGTCAAAGATCATTGTTATTGTCACCGAACAATAGACTGTGTCGCAGGCCGTTAAACCGATATACGCCTAGGGCAAAAAACAGAGAGCTCTGCTCACCCTTTTAAACGTATGTATGTAACGTTTGATATATCAAATCATATCGGCAATCACAATGCATATTTCTTAATTATAATAACATATTATTTATCTACACAAGAATATTAACTT